>JACBAD010002123.1:0-233550 GCA_014281905.1 Aspergillus hiratsukae
CGCCTGCGGGGGCGGGCGAGGACTGGGTTGCGCGGCGGTTGCCTGTGGGCGAGGGGCGGAGCGAGCGCGGGGATGGCACGAGGGAGGAGATTGAGCGGGTGGCGAGGGAGACGGGGGTATTTCTTGTTGTGGGGGTTATTGAGCGCGCGGGGGGCAGTTTGTATTGCTCTGTTGTTTATGTGGATCCGCTAAGAGGGTGTCTCGGGAAGAGGAGGAAGGTTATGCCTGTATGCCCCCTTTCCTTTTTGTTCCCCCATGTTGAATTTGGTGAGAGATGGGGCTGACAGGTGGGTAGACAGGAACAGAACGCCTCATCTGGGCCCAAGGCTCGCCCTCGACCCTCAAAGCAGTCACAACCCACCTCAACGGCATCCGCGTGACCCTCGCTGCAGCGATCTGCTGGGAAAACTACATGCCGCTCCTGAGACAGAGCCTCTACGCCCAGAACGTCAATATCTATCTTGCCCCCACCGCCGACGCCCGCGAGACCTGGCTGCCGCTTATGCGGACGGTTGCATGTGAGGGCCGCACGTTTGTGCTCTCGGCGAACCAGTGCGTGAGGTATAATGAGTTGCCGGAGTGGGTGACCTGTCCGCCTGTGCCGCAGACGCAACAGATGCAGGTGCAGACGCAGACGCAGCCCCGGTCGCCGACAGCGGCGCATCGCAAGAAGCATTCCATCACGGCTGAGGGCCCGCATGAGATCGTTTGGCCCGAGGGGGAGAAGAAGGTGGAGACGGAGGCGGAGGCCGCGGTGGCAGCTCCTCCAGCTGTCGCTCCAGCTCCTGCGGCTGACGGTGTCCCTCGTATGTCACTTACTGCATCTGCTTATACTGAACTGACTGACTGACACGACTGACAGACGGCGATGATTTTGTCTGCCGCGGCGGGTCGTGCATTGTCGGCTGCCAGGGTGAAGTCCTGGCTGGCCCCATCTGGGAGGTCTCTGCGGATGATGCGCCCGACTCTGACGTGACGGCTCGCGCGGCCGGAATCGATGCGGACGGGAATGCGGTTGGGGATGGGCTGCTGGTGGCCGAGATCGACCTGGAGGACTGTGAGCGCGGCCGCTTGGATATGGACGTTGCGGGGAGCTATTCGCGCAACGATGCGTTCAAGTTGACGGTCGAGGGGTTGGACCTGAGCCCTCCTCCGTTCTAATCGGACGGGTACATGGACTTTGGCGGCTACAATGGACTTGTGTAGGGAGCCTTAGTTTAGTTGACATGTGAAGTTCAGTGGATATCATATTACGTCGTAATTCATACTCATATCAAATATACCGGCGCCTTGACCAATACATTCGTAGGCCCTCTTCCGCGTACCTCTGCGCTTAGGAACGAGGCAAATCGGATCCGGCCGCCGCTTCGTTCCTCCACCGGCTCTTTCATCTCCTTGCCCCCGTGGCCCGCTTCAACTGCCGGGGCCGGTCGCTTGCCCATCAACGTGTTGAAGACCGACCTCATGCGCTGTTCCCGCCCAGGGGTTCCCTCCATCGAGTTAGGGCCCTGGGGCACAGACTCGCCATCGCCCTCCTCGACAACCCCCTCGTGTGCGCCCTCCTCGATAGAGCCTCGCGCAGGGGGTGCCTCCGGGGGCTGTTTCACATTCGTCAGCGGCGGCAGTCCCCCCTCGATCTTCATGACCGCCTCGTTGACCAGCGTCCCCGGCATGAAGTACTCGACACAGATGTCGCGCGACTCCAGCGGGATCTTCTCCGAGATGCCCACTGCGTTCTCCACGATCATCCGTGCGCCATTTTCCAAGCCCGGCGGCGGAGGCTCACACAGGTTCATCTCCAGGCACGCGACGAATTTCTCCACCAGGTGGTTGATGAGCTGGGCCCGGTTTTCGTCCGCGGCTTTGCCCTGCAGGGAGTCCGTGAGACCGTCGAATGTCGTTCGGCGCCAGTTGGAGATCCGTGCGATCGCGTTCTCTCGATCCTCCTCCGTGTAGGTCTTGGTCTGCTGCCGGCGCAGGTTCATCTCGATGCTCTTCAGCTGCATGCTCAAGTTCGGTTCCAGAGCTGGATGGAAATGCCGCTCAAAGATCTCTTCCACCAGCCAGCGGCTCATGGTCGCTCGGCCAATGGCCGTCATTTCCTTCATGCCGGTTGCGTGTGCGTCCTCATTGACATGGCCGGCCAACCAGGTGGGTAAGCTCTTCCAGTCTTTTCGAATGGAAAACGCCAGATCCTTGATGGCGCCGTCAAGGCGTGCGAACCGGTTTGCATATTCGTTGTCGTCGAGGACCGTTCGGGACACCGCCATGCGCTGGTGGGCCACGGTATTCTGCAGTTGCTGCACCTGAGCGTCTTTCTCGAAATAGTACCGCTTCACTTTGGAATATTTTGCCTCTACTACTGTGTTAGTATGTCTCGTGACTGAGCGCTGGGCGTCTTACGGAGTTCATCATGCTTTTGCAGCAAAGCTCGCACATCGATGTCGCACGGATCATCTCTTCTGCTCGAGACGGGGGGCGTGCTGCGCCCTGACTCTGGGGCATTCTGCTGATTGCCACCTTGGAAGGGCGGATGGGACCCCGGACCTTGGGGCTGCGTCTGCGGTGGAGCGGCCGGCCGGTCAGATGAAGCCATGCCGCTCTGGTGCCGATCCGGTTGATGGGAGAATGGGGGCAATGGAGAGGGCGGCCCCAAGGACTGTCGCGATGGAGGTCGTGCACTCGACTGAGGCTCCACTTGAAGTTGGGAAACAGGCGAATGTTGCTGCTGCAGATGCGTCTGTGTCTGATTGGAGTTTGCTACGACTGATTGTCCGGCCAAGTCGACAGGTGAGGAATTGTATAATCTCTCGAGAAGACTAGGATCGGTGTTGGATCGCTGGATGGAAGTCGGGTGCTGCGGGGGGTGCTGCGGGGAACGGGGAGGTCGCTGATGAGCTGATGCCGTGTCCTGTTGCATGAGGAGAGACTGTGAGCTGCCCCGGTTCGGGTCTACCACATGGTCCTCAGGCACTGTCTCGGACGAGGAATGGTTGTTACTTTTTTTATGATCTCGATCGCGATGCGTTCGGTGGGTGTCTAGTGATAGTTGTTGCTGATGCCGTCGCTGGCGGGACGACTGCGATGAGGCAGTCCCTTTGACCGAAACGCTACGCTCCAAGAAGCCTGTCGATGATGAGGACGAGGAAAGGCCGAATATTTTCCTGCGAGACTTTTGTGGCGGATCCTGCTTGGGGGCCAAAGCCGGTTGCTCAGAGGCCCTGTCCACGCTGGACTGATCGGGAGGGTCAGCATCGATGAAGTGAGTAGCTGGTGAAGCGGGGTTCGCAAGTACCGAGTTGAGCAGAGTGGGAGAGTGATGGCTTTGCGACCGGGTGATTGTACGCTGATACTGAGGGGGATGCTCTGAGGGGTTTTGATCGGGATGAATTTGATATAGCTGATGAGGAGGATGATTGTGTTGTTGTTGTGGTTGATGCTGATGTTGAGAATACGGGTCCGGAGGGTCAGGCGAAGTGGGGAGGCGTACGTCGGCGAAGCGCTGAGAAAACGCAAGATCTTCAGGAGGAACACGAGGCGACGGAGCGGTGGACGGAGGGGATACGGTCAGTTGCTCGACAGAACGAAAGGCGGGAGATGCAGCAGGCGATGGGGATTTGTGCTTTTTTCGAAACAAAGGCATGGAGACTGGAGAGGAGATGGACGCGGTGATCGTCCAAGGAGGACGAAAAGGAGGGGGAGCGGAGGGGGGCGATGAAGCATCAACACACTGCCACCGTAGCGACGTACAGCAATAATAACTGACGATGATAACGACGATGATAAGGACGATGACGAGAATAATGGAGTCGAGGGAAGAATAATCACATTTGTTGTAACTTGTTGGTTGTTGATGCTATAAATAATCCACCGAACACGAGGCGATGCTCACAAAGAACAAGGCTAAATCGATGATCCAATGAAATCCAGGAGTATGGAACGAGATCATCGCAATTCATCTTAAAAGATCAGGTCGCTCTCACTTGAAAGTGATAAGCCTCTTTGCGATCCAAATACACCACTTGTCCTGACAATCCCGCGCTCTGCATCTCCTTTTTGAAGTCCTCCAGCGGACTCGCAAACACGTTGTAATCATCATAGTGGATCGGAATGGTCAGATCAGGCTTAATCAGCTGTACCAGTTGCACGCCCTGTTTCGCATCCATCGTCACCATCATCGTCAGTGGCCACATGTTCGGATGAGGCACCGTCGTGCCTCCAAGATGGATGAGCATCAGGTCGATCTTCTGGCCCGCGAACCGCCGCGGGATCTCCTTGAGCTCATCCACCATCAGTGTATCGCCGGAGATGTAGATGCGATAGCCCACATCGAAATCGGTTTGCATGGTTTGGGTTTTGCCGTAGCCTAATTCAACCATCCATCCGTTGGTGGGGGGAATCTGATCGTCAATCGTCATCGGAATCATCGCAATGTCAGGGCATGACTTACTGCCGCCGCGAACTCGTTCATTCTCTCCACGATCTTGTTGGTCGGGATGTGTTTGCCTGGCATTCCAGTCACTCGAATGTGCGGATGTTTGGTTCGCGAACTGTTGCTTTTGATATTGACCATCATCTGCTCAAATGGCTCGAGATCGAACACTTGCTGGAAGGAGTCTGCCCCTTTGGACGTCAATACAGCCTTGGCATGGCTTGTGGTGATGATGGGCAGGTCTCGCCGAAGGGATGCTTCGACTTTTTGATCAAAATGATCTCTGCATGGTCAGCGGTCAGTCTACTGATGCTTGGTCAGAAGGCAGTATGCTATACCCATGATAGTGAGATAAAAGAACCAAGTCGATTCGAGGTAGTTGGTGCAAATCAACCGCAGGATTTGTCCGACGGGTAGCAGTCACCCCAGGACCGAGATGGACATGGTCTCCTGCATGAAGGAAGTTTGGCTATCTTGTCAGTCGTGGCCATGTGTTACAGAGCATGAACCAACATCGGTCATCAACCTCATTCCCTCCCATTCACTATCCAGATTAGCATCTCGTCAATATGAGGCATGAGCTACTGACAAGATCGTCGTAGCCGTTCCAACAAAGTAGACCGATGCATTTTCTTCTCCGGCTCGGGCAGGATTGGTCTTGATGCTTTTCGCTTCGGGAAGACTGGCTGGGAGAGAAGTAACAGGGGCATCCCGAATTGGGGGAATGTTCAGACTGGGATCAATGGATAGACGCTTCATTCTGAGACTATTGACTGAGTACGATTATAGAGAGGTAATTGATGAAGAAGCTGAATATACAGCTGAGAATTATTTTGTCGACCGTCAAGTCATCTTGAGGGAGTCTCGTATACATGACGTCACTCGACAGCATCAGCATCATCTTTCTAAGGATGAACAACTTAACTCTCTCTTCCAAGGATACTGTAAGGGCTTTGGCAGAGGCAGCCATGGTAGTATTCCGCAGCTTACCTCGGGTAGATAGCTGGTCCAGCCTCCTATCATAGAATCGCATGCTCTCCTCAACTTTCCTCATCTCATTTCAAGATATTAACCGGTGACAGTCATCAACACTATGTGCTCTACAGTAGGCCAACAAACACCATTCCAACTAACCCGCTCAGCACAATCCCAACTTCCTTCAAACCCAGAAGACATGGTCACAAAGCAAACCACACCACAAGAACACACCCGACATAGCATATCATTCTTCACCAAGCTCAAGTCCATTCATTCACCACCAGCACACAGCTCCAAACCCGCAAAAGCAAGATGTTTACAGCCAATCCAAGAGAGGACCATCCTCATGAATTGCCTACAGAGACTCATCTACATAACCTATTTCTGCAGCGTTCGTAGATTATCTTAGCCTCTCATCTAATAACACTCTAGCGGCGTAAGCATAGGCATCATACCAACAAAAACCGCTCCTACACAAATGCCGGTCACAAGACTATCAAGCACCCAGACCACTGTAGAGTTGGCGGATAACGCTTAGTGAGACTAGACCCTGGAGACAGAGGATGTATTGTCCTCCTCACGCGCGGGTATCGAGGAATGGGGGTTGGGGATGAAGAGAGGGAAAGGTATATATGGTTAGGGGTAGGAGGCTGCAGAGGAGTGCTATGAGGATCTCGGATGTGGATCTCGGGGAGGTCATGGTTGGTTTACGAGTGGACTGGTTTGGAATGTGGACGGCTGTAGACCTAAGGTACTCTGTAGACGGAGGAATGGGGATACGAACATAAGTCCAGGGAAGGGATTGTGCTAGTAAAGGTCTAACGCTGAATGACTCGTGTCATGGACTACTCCGTACATGTGTCCAATATCTACCACTGCACTAGTTATGCATCCTGGCATGGTTGCTTCGGTTGGGGTCATCGCCGATTAGCCTGTCGATATGAACTAGAGCTAGTTTATAAAGTGAGGCAAGTAAATGTCAAGAAAGTATCATTCGTCATATCAGTATCTACCGCTTCCTGCCATCTAGCAAACACCGTGCGTCTTCCCGGTCTTGCCCTGCAAAGAATGCTTCTCATTCTTGTAGTGCGAATGGTTATGCTTGGACTTGTGCGAGTTGACTGCGTGGGTTTGCACATGCCTACACGTTGTCAGTATAGCACGGTAGACCAAGTGGAAAGGGGGCTTACAAAGTATACTTCTCCAGCATAGCCTTGTCCATATCACTCAACGTCTTCAGCGCCAGCTTGATATCCGCCAGCAGAGAGTCGCACCGCGCCATGCTAAAGTCCTCGCGCACAACCACCCGCATCAGCTTCAGCTCGTTGCTGTGCGGCGCCATCGTGTACGCCGGCACGATCCACCCGCGCTCGCGCAGCTGGTGCGCGACTGCGAACTCGTCGAAATGCTCGTCGCGGTCTGCGGGCAGGCGGAACGCTACCAGGGGCAGTCCGCGGCCGCCGCGCTGGCTCATGATGATGAAACCCATCTGCTCCAGTTGCTGCGCAAGGTAGTCGGCGATGCGGGTGATGTTGACCATGATCGAGCGGTAGCCGCGCTTGCCCAGCCGGATCATCTGGTAGTACTGGCCGATGACCTGCGAGGCGCCCTTGGAGAAGTTGAGGGTGAAACTGGCCTGCTCGGCGCCGAGGTAATTAATGTTGAAGATCAGCTCCTTGGGCAGGTATTCGGGCGAGCGCCAGACCACCCAGCCCACGCCGGGATAGACGAGGCCGTACTTGTGGCCGGACACGTTGATGGAAACGACCTTTTCTAGACGAAAGTCCCAGATGAGGTTGGGGTTGATGAACGGGACGACAAAGCCACCGCTGGCGGCGTCCACGTGGATAGGAATGTCGAGGCCGCGCTCGACCAGCAGGTCATTGATCGCCTTGACGTCTTCGTACTCGCCGGTGTATGTGGTTCCCAGGATGGCGCATATCCCGATAGTGTTTTCGTCGACCAGATCAACCGCCTGCTTGGGGTCAATGACGTAGCGCTCCTCAGTACAATACACATAGCGCTCCTCCACGTCAAAGTACCGCGCAGCTTTCTCCCAGCAGACCTGTACGGCGCTGTTCATGATGATGTTGGGGCGCGAGTTGTCTTTGCCCTCAGCCTTGCGCTTGTTCTGCCACCGTCGCTTCATGGCCAGCGTGCCCAGCATGATAGCCTCGGACGAGCCAATGGTCGAGGTCCCGACGGGGTGCTCGCTCTCACTGTCAACAGGGGCGTTGAACAGCCGAGCAATCATGTTGACACACCGGTTCTGGATCTCGGCGGACTGGGGGTATTCTTCGTAATCGATAAAGTTCTTGCTGAAAGAGTCGGTCATGAGTTTCTCGGCTTCTTCTTCCTGCGAGCAGCAAATCAGCTTTACTGGCATGTCAGCCTGCATATAGGTACTGCATACCATGTACGTCGTAACAAAACTAGCCAAACTATACCAATATCAGCCAGAGACCTATTCTACGACAGGGGCAACGTACTTGAGAATAGGATTCCCATCCAAACTAAGCTCATCCTTGATCATGCGGTAAGCGACCTCACGCGGCATCTCCTTCTCGGGCATCTCAGTCTGGGGCAGCTGCTCCGCCGCAAACCGAGTACCGTAGACAGACGAATAGAAACCGTCCTCGTCGGTGGATTCGAGATTGATAGAATCAACGCGGTTAACGAGGGGCTCGACATTTTCGCTGTCGCGCTTGACCTGGGCGAGGTGGACCATATTTTGAAGTAGTGGATATGCGATGCAGATGCAGGAACAGAAAGAATGCAGAGGAAGTAGTCAGATGCAGGAGGTGTAGGGAAAGCACGTATTAATATTTATCTATCAGCTATTTTCAATTATAATAATTTAGATCAGCACGGATCATCACAGTAAACAAAACCGGGCGGGACAAGAGTCCGTCATTATTAGACTATCATCAGGGAGAAGAGGGGGTGGCTGTTAGAGGGTTTGAAAAGTGGCACCACAGCATCAGTGGACGGATAATAGCATCCTCAGATTGGATACTCCTAGTATCTGAGAAGTTATTCTCAGCCAGTCAACCCCTCATCTGGACAAGATGGGGAGCTGAGCATGTTTCATTGGCACCCCTCCTGAATCCTGATGGTTTCGTACCTCTTATCCAAAGCTTAGGAAAGCTTGGCTAAGGAAATAGTCAAGGAACAAGTGGATACAGTCTCAGCCACAGCCATGGAGGACACAAAACCGGTTGAAGGGGTTGGAGGTATTAGTACTACCCTGTCATATCATATATGCAAGTTAATAACTAAACAGAAGATGAGTTGATCCACGTCAGTGTGGAGGATCGTGTTCCCAGCCACCAAGTGGGGTATGACGAGGCATCAATATCACTGCAGACTAGGATATTGTTCCTCTGAGTACCTCCACTGTTACATAGCCAGACTATTACAATCATATCAATTATCCCTCCACTGACTTCATTCCATATTGCAATGAGCGGTGTGCTATGGGGTCTACTGAGAAGTCATTCCATTAACATTAACTTAATCTCAAAACAGCCTGATCTTGATGCAAAGGACAATCAGTAAAGCAGCTCAGACCAATGCTTCCAGCCCAGACCGTTGGTATCTTCCCCATCCCTATCATACACTGCCCGATGCACTGGCCCGACTCAATGCATCAATCATCATCCGTTTTCGTACATCCAAATCTGTATCTTTTTTCCTTTTTTTGTTGTGTTTTTGCCTTTTTTTTTCTTCAGCAGTCTTAGCGTCTTGAATGACTGTATATAGGTATATAAGGATAGTTGACGAGGTTGACGAGGTTACGAGGAAGGTAAGGATCAAGTACCCTTGACCTTGCGCTTCACCCACGACCAGAACCCGCTCTTGCGCTTCTCCGTCTTGAAGGCTTCCGCTGCCTCTTGGGCTTTGTCGGTGGTCGTTTGTGTCTCCGCGGTAGTCTCAGGCTGCTGCGTCTCCTCTGCAGCCGCCTCTTCTCCCCGTGGAGTCTCGGCGGGGATTTGATCCTTTTGATCCTGCGCCTCGGGCTGACCCTCCTTGGGCTCAGCTTCTGTCTTGTCAGCAGCTTCAGTAGCAGGTGCCGGCGAAGCAGCCGGCTTTCCTCTCATAGCGGCGGCGGCGGCAACCGCAGCAACGTTTGCTTTGGCCTTTGCGGTCTCCTGGGTCGTCTTGGGGTGGGCGGTCTCCAGAGTTTGTTCCTTGGCCTTCTCCTCATGCTCATCCTTGGCGGGGACCTGTCTCTCGCCAGTGAAAGCTTGGATACTGTCTCTAACCTCCTGTTTCTGCCTGGCCTCCGCGTCGGCTTCGCTTCCTGCACCCGCGGCAGCAACTGCGGCGGGAACGACAGGGGATGTGGTGGAAGCAGCAGCCTGGGCAGCTGAAAGAGCAGTGGTCGGCGCAACAGCTTCTGCGGTCGCTGGCTCGGCCTTCTGACCAGCAGCATCGGAGATAGGCTTGTCTGTGGATTCGGCACCGAGTCCTGGAACGGTTTGCAAGTCCACAGCTTTCGTTTCTGTGGCGGCGGGGGTGGCTTCGGAGTCCTCGACTTTGGCCATCTTGGGAGGCTTGTGGTCCTCGTCCTTGTGGAAAAGGCTGCTCTCGTATGGGCGCTTTGTATGACCAGTCAAGTCCACATTGTCGGACGGAGACGTGGCTGTCGGTTCGGCGGCGGCAGTTTCCTTCTCCTTGAGTCTCTCGGGCAGGGCTGTTTCTGCCGGCGCTTCCGCCACTGGAGCGTTGACGTCAGTGATGACGGGTACGCGAGCGGCGGCCGCGGTGGTAGTCGAGTCGGGGGCTGTCGCGGGAGCCGTCAACTGGGATTCTTTGGCGACCGTATCAGGCAATACGGCTGAAGATTGTGTGAGCGTAGCTGCCTCGCTTAGAAGACCAAAAGCCACCTACCTTGTCCCTCGCCATCCCCTGCGTCCAACGATCCGACCAGACCCGCCTTCGAAGCCTGGGTCTTGCCGACAGCACCCTGCAAGGTGTTCTCGTTCGCTTCGAATTCGGCAGCTTCTCTTCTATCCGGCAAGGAAGTCGGCATGCGGAGTTCGCGCCCCTCGGCCTCACCCGGGTGCTCCGCCAACGAGAACCTCTTGGCGGTGCCGGGGCTCAAAAGCTCGTCTACTTCCTCGTTCGATAAGTCGCCACTTTGAGTGGTCTCAGGGGTTGACGTGCCGTCTCCTGCTGTGCTCGCGGCGGCTGTCTCGGCGACCTGAGGCGGGGCAGCGGAGGGGACATTGGTAGCAGTGCCGGGGGCGAGGCTTTCGGTGGTTTCGCCTTCGCCTTCGCCCTTGACAACATCCTCAACTTGGTGTCCGGGGGTTCTATTAGAAGCGACAGTGGTCAGTTCTGCTGCGACTGGACATCCTGAGGCGAATGAAACGGACGAGGTTGCGCAACTTACACAGGTTCTTGGACGGTGGGAGCCTTCTTCGCTGTGCCGCCACCGCCCTTACCCTTGCCCTTCTTTCCCTTTCCACCTTTCTTGGGCATTATGATTCGAGTCCTTGACCTGTGGGACCTTGGGTGCAACGTCAGAAAAATATGCCACCAAGGGCGGAGCTAGGAGTGGGTCGGAGTCGACAAAAGACAGCGGGACTTACTGTCGTGTGCAGCGCGATAAGAGTCGGGAATAGAAATGTAGATGGCGCAAAACTCGGCTTGAATATCGAGCTTAGGGAGGGAGTTGTTGAAGGCAGTTAGGAAGGCGACGGCAATCTGGTATGGTTGGTTTCTCTCGGGATGTCTAATCGACATCGGGGAAGGTTAATCCGGCGTTGAGGCAGTCGCGCATTGCAATGGTTAGGGAGAGGTACTCACCCAAAACTAGCCAACTCGATGGACGATATGTCTATATGAGGGTCGGGTTCAATTGAAGTACTAGTAGAGATGGTTTGCACAATCAGAGTTCAGTTCGTTGGAAGATGAGAGAAGTTCAAGAACATCAGTCACATGAGTTGCGTCCTACCCATGGGCCGAGGACTGTCAGAGTAAGAGGTACAGCTAATGCTATTATTCATAGGTCCTTGCAGTAACGATCATAATCATGCTTCTTTTGGCTACCGTATCAGCGAGGGGATGGCCGGTCTCAGCCACGGTTCATCCTGGGTCCGAAACAGCTCTCCATGCTGGTGACGCATTTGAATCATTTAAGATTATTATAGAAACAGCTTAGTCAATTACTTGCCGATCATAGTGGGCATGAACAAGTCATTATTCTGATTCCGTGGATCATGAACTACGAGTATGGTATGAGGTATGGAGTACATTTTGCTGTGTTCGACTTGAGGTTCAAAATGGTGGCAGCCAAGCTGTTTCCGGCGATCGCGGGTCGTGTGCCTGCAGCTGCTCAAGGGGTTTAGGGCGGTTTCACTCCCAGCCCTAGCTGCGCATCAACGTTGTTCCGTACGCCTGATCAATTGCCTTTTCGGATGCACGCCTGGGTTTCTTGAGATTGAGTATCAACTTCGATTACGAGTTGACTGCTAGCTAAGTAGAAGGAGATATAGTCAATCAGTCTTTGATCTGTTTGTTTATTGGTGCATGTATTAATCCAGAAAAAATCAACCTCGTGCCTGAGTAGAACGCAGTCTGATGAGTAACATGCCAGCCAGCCACTGGCTGCTTCCGGTGGCGTAACATATTTGGCAAGAAGCCTTCCGGAACTTCAGCACCGCTACTGAGTGAGTATGCTTCTGATCTTTCTCCTGGTGATGTCAGTGTAGAACTGGATCAATATGACTTGTCCACAATAGATATTCTTAGGGACATAGACATGGGTGGAAGGATATATATACAGGTGTGTTAGCGAGCACAACAAACACAAAATCATCATGACGCTAGACCTCGAACATAGCAAATAAAGTCTGGCTTGCCACATGGTGGACATCATTTAAACCCTCTTCGAAGGATAAGTGCAAGTTAGACTTGAGAGGCACGCCCTTCTAGAGAGGTATAAACGTCATCATATAAAAGCAATTCCCTCGTGCCGGCAGCGATGTATTTGCTCTGCCATCTCATGTATGAACGCCCAAAACAAGGCAACAAGGCAGAAGAAGCAATTACAAGGATGCCTCGGAGGCTTCTAGAAAGATAACATGCCGTACTGTATCTCCCCCGTATGTAGAGAGGTACAAGGCAGTCCTGCATGGGCTGACATCATGCTTGCATTCGGAATGATGCCGAATACTCTCCATTGAGTCATTGCTGATCTGCCTTGTGTAAGCCTTTCGTTCAGAAACCAGCATCAGTACGAGAGGTATATCTTATATTATTTTTTTGAAATCACTCAATACGAGGGACGAAAAAATAAGCTTTTTGAAAATAGATAAAAAAAGCAAAAAGAATGACCTACGCAGGGCTCGAACCTGCAATCTCTTGATTCGTAGTCAAGCGCCTTACCATTGGGCCAGCAGGCCTTACTGATGGTAGAATGGTTATTATATTTACTATATAGATCAAGTCGAATAGCCTCACCGGAAACTGCGTGCCGAGTGGGGGCACGGCCAAGCATGTAATCGCTCAACTTCGGTGGAGCACATTGTCCCTCCCACGTCCCATCCAACTGATTCGCTGGTTCTGAATCCCCCCCGCCTGCTATGACGGAACGGCGTCGCCGACGCTTGCTCTGGCAATACGGCCGTACGTTTAAGGTACGTTACGCCTGTACATGGATTGTCTGAGGTGGATGAGACTGTTTGCCCCCTTTTTCTGCGCCTATGTCGTACGCGAGAGCCACGATGGCACACGTTTGAAGTTTTCTGAATCTAGACAAAGTATAGACTACAGAGCACGGAGCGATGATGTATGTCGCATTTTGACCCCGGTAACAATCGGGATCATTTAGATTAAGTCGCTAGATTGGTTGGTGGTGGCTCTCAGATCGGCTGTCTTGGCTGTATTTCTGGAAGTCTTCGCTGCAGGACGGGCGACTCCAACGGCGTCAGGGCCCGCGGAAGTATCGTTTACTGTTACGTACTCAATAAGCACCTACTCGTATGATACGTATCTGCGGAGAATAACAGAAAACTGTCCTAATCTATGCTCTTGCCACCACTTGCACTTGGATGGATGCAAGGTCACATACCAACGTTACCTCCCTGGCACAGAGGAACACTGGAATGCTTGGCGGGAGTACATAGTTTCACCCACGAATTCACCTATGAATTGATATGAACTGAGTATGAACCGAGTCAGGAGAACAAGTTAACCCATGGTCCAAGACTCGTTGACTTGTTGAGGAAAAGGTAAACTGCGTGGGAGAGGCAGACAGCTAGGACGATACCGGTAGGAACAGACGGCATGCTTGACTTTTAATTTTGGCCACCCATGGAAGAGATCGGGTTGACAAGTTGACATCGGCTTCGATGCCCCGAACACCGACCGAATGGAGTAATTCGTTTTTACCTCGCAATTTCAACGAAAATCAGACAACTGGAAGAGAGGTTGCATCTCTAAGGTAAGGTATCACTTATTCACCTACCTGTCTACCTTGGATAGTTATCATGAAGGTTATCAAGAAGTTGGATGCTTTGATCTCTTTAAACCTACTCCAGGTTGTATCTACTCCTAGCTGCAACAATTCCGTCGCTTGGGGCGTTTATGATCTAATCCATCAAACGCACAGAGCCACTTACTCGTTGACCAAGTGGGTTTCGCGGTCTACTCCCACCCTTTCAAAACCGCGCAATTTCAACGCCCCGAACCTCAGGAAGTTTCCAGCTGCAGTAAGATGGCGAGAACAAATCAGAATCCATAATCGCTTATCCTCGTCTGTGCTCCTCGTTTTGCCCCCCACATTTTCTGGTAATTCTGTAATCTCCTACTCAGTACGGAAATGCGGACTACCTGCGGATAGCAGCCTTCACCGGATTAGGTCCCGAGATGTTACGCCTTCTGTGTGGTGTTGAGGCTGTCTCTCCCACGGCTTATCTACACCATGACTGATGGTAATTATTACCTATTTAATGCTCACAATCAATCTCTATTTAATTTCCCGTTTATCCAGCCGTGCTATGCTCGACCTACCTTAGTCTGGTATCTATGATTCCATAGTATCCAGGGCATCGTCCCGCTCCATCTCCATCTCCATCTCCATAGTCCTCCTTCCGACTCTTCCCTCTCTTTCTTTTCCTTCTTCCCCTCAATTACCATTTCTTCTTCTTTCCTTCTCCTCCTGGAGTTGCCCCTTCTGCCCCAATCCAGCCTCCTCTAATCAAATGATGAAACAAAGCTTTCTTACTACAGTCGATCGTAGTCTGTGCTTGCACACCCTCCCCCGCATCCGTTCCCTCACCGGGACTGGTCTGCATTGAGGCGCTGGTAGGGCTACTACTATTCTCAACACCAATTCTTACAACACACTCTATAATTCTTCACCCTTTCTGTCACAATGAACTTCAAAGACAAGTTCAAGAAGGTGTTCCACCGGAATTCCAATGGCCACTCTAATTCGAATTCCAATGGCCGCTCCAAATCGAAATCCAACGGAAATACCAATGGCAATGGAATCAAGATCGAGTACTACAAACGTGGTGAAATTCCGCCGTCAAAATTCCGCGGCCCCTTCGATCCTGAACACCAAAAGAGGTTGGCCGCCTGGTCATTCGAGGAGGCGCAGGCTGAGCGACCCCGCGCATTAGACCCTCCGCTGTCTCCTTGTACAACATTATCGGGTTTCTTGAACTCGCGTCCTAACGAGAGCGAGGACGAGGGCCTGGCTCCAGACCAGTTCTATGAGACAGCACCCCCAGAGGTGGGATTGCCTGACTGTAAGTGGCTGTTATCTCCTTTCCACACGTGCCCTCTATTCATGCTGGTGCAATTCGCAAGCATACACGTAACGACGTTCTGACCAACGATCAGCTTCCGCCACTGTCTCCCATCACGAATACGCTCAGGGTCGACAGGAAGAATCTTCGGGGTCGTCGTCTTCTACAGCCGTCGAATCGAGCAGCTATAGTGATTCGACGATGACTTTGTACTCTGACGACGTTCGGATGGATTCCATTGCGCAAATCAAGGAGTCGGTACGGTACACCTCACCCATCCTTCGCGCCGTGTCACCACCGCCGCCGACATCCACAAAGGGTACCGTGATGCCTTTCTCACCAGATGATCTGACTCGAGCGTTGAACGCCGTTCACATCTGCTCATGATGTACCTTGACCAAATGCCATTCTTCTCTGTCCAGAGGACGGATCCTCTTGTCCATTGTCGATCGTCCCTGTGTTCGACAACTTTTCTCCACCCGCCCTGGTGTGCGAATTCCTTTCAACCTACCTTACTTTTGCCGGAGACCTCGACAACCAGGCCGTTTCTAGGTCTTGTTTCTCAAAGTTCAGAATGATTCTACTATGCACGGCGCGTTTTTAGAGAGGAAACGGCGTTACCTTGCATGCTCCAACCTTCTCAGACCTTGGTAGGCGTACGGTTGGAGCCATTGTTTTTAGTCATTGCGATTGAGCGAATACCCGTAATGGACGATTCGAGCCCGTCTCTTTTCCCGAGCTGGGATTGATTGACTTTCTTCGTCATTTGACGGCCAGATGCGAGATTGTATTGTATGTGAGACGTTAGATGAGTCAATGCATACTTATTCAAACCAGAGAGATCTTCTTTACAACTGCCTAGAGTAGATAATGCAAGTCTTCAAGTGCGCTGAACACCAAAAGTACTGTCTTGAAACACATGCTCTATAGAGTAGCAGCAGTGGTACGGAGTAGTACCTCCGAACACCAACTGACCATCTCCATCTCCATCTCCATTTCCATCCACTGCTATTCTGAACCGACTGTTAAGACTCCACAACTATCTATTTCGCACCTTCTCGAGTGAATCAATATCCACACCTTATCAGTTGCCAAGACAATAGTGCAACAAATGAAACCCATCTCGTCCAACTAGCGTCACAAAATATCGAGTGGATTCGACATCTTCCTCTGATCATCCGCTGAAGATCAAGACTATCTATCTAGATACATCAGGAGAACCATGAGGTGAACAAGGTCCAACGAGAACTTAACTGGCCGATCGTGCTAGATAAACTTTAGAATTTGAAATCTAAAGTTGTTAACTTTGTTGGATCTGAGATCTTGATGCTTCTTCCTGCGCCGGCTGCACAGACGTGCATCGGATTTTGGGTTCGCACTTCGCAGCTTCGCAAGTTACCTCGTGTCGGTGACGGAGGATCGCCCTAGCCTGGTCTTGGTGTTGATGTTGCTGATGATGGATAGATCGAAATTCAGGGCGATCATTAAATCCGTCATGATATTTCGCTGCATCTATATTTGGCACGCCGGACTAGCGGGATCATGAAGAAGACAATATCGGTTGTTTGAAGGGGTCACTCATTGTCTGTGGGCCTAGAATCAGCACCTCTCTAGTTGCTCAAGTACAGAGGTGACTGAGTTGATCCATCACATCTATATCGAAAAAGCAACGAGGTCTTGAAGCAATCACAGCCACTCCTCGACAATCAATACCCACATTACTGGGAACCACATCGATCTGACCACACTGACGATCGGGCGGATTCCCTCGTGCCTTCAGCTCCGACAACCTGGTCAACCCTCAACACAATCACAATGTGGTACCCAAGGGCTTGGGTCGCGTACTTTCGTCCTGCGAGGCTGAAGACGGAGCGCTTCTGCAGTTACTAAATGGCTGCAGCCATCAAGCTATCGAGGATCACAGCGAATCACACCGCATGTTGCCATAGTACAAGTCTCTAATCTGCGACATCGGTCCCGGCTTCCTGGTTCCAGATGCTGTACCCTGGTCATTTTGCGCGTGGTGCGTCGCCCTACTCAGGCGAATGTGAGGTAGTGGGGACATTCTACTCGGAGCTTCCTTCATGGAGTGTTTGTGAATTGTGATCGATTGAGAAGATCTCTGCGACTAGCCTCTGCGAAGATCCTTAGGCGTGTCCCTGTTCGTGGTTGTCAAGAGGACGTATGACCCAGTTTGCTGGGCCTTCGTGAGCATTCTGGCTCCTGGTTCATGACGACGCTGCGACGAGTCTGGGCCTGGTGGAGTCGGTTTCGATATGTCTATGGTCTCGCTGTGCTTTCAAAAGTACCATGAGCTCGGTGCACGTCGTCTTCACCAGCTGGCGGCATTTGCCCGTTGTCTGCGTGATGGGGTTTCAACCTAAGCCTGTGTGAGACTGAGGCGCCCTGGGTATAAAGTGATGGCAAGGTCTCTCTCAATCCTTGCTTGAGTTATGATATATCATTCTCTATATCTATTGTCTTGCATACTCCTGATTGCATCTGTATTTGCACATCTGTTGACCATGATTGTTCCGGCCAGTTTCAAGCCTTCTCTGGCAAAAATCAGAAGCAAGAGACGCAACAAGAGAGTCAAGAATGGAGACGCTCACTCATGTCCAGCATGTCTCTATCATCTCAGCATTATACAAGGGAGGACGACTGTCCCTACCAACTTGCTTCTCCATCATGTTCATATCGACCCACCTTCAGAGTCAAACCGTCTGATCAACAGACCGTTCCTTAACAAAACTCCAGCATGGAAAAAGAGCCCTCTCCCCTGCCTGCCAATCCTCTTGTCTCCGACCAGATTCGGCAGCTTCGGCGGCCGTTTTGCTCCCGAGGCACAGATGGACGCCTTGCATGAGCTCACGCTGGCGTTCGACCGTATCGTCTCCGACTACAACTTCTGGAAAGAGTTTCTAAGCTCCCCCGGAATCCGTCCTAGCCCACTCCAGCTAGCAGGAAATCTCACACGGATCACTGGCGGCGCGAATATCTGGCTCAAGCGGGAAGATCTCAACCAGCATGGAAGCCACAATATCCGCAGCATCGTCGGTCAAGCCCTGCTCGCCCGGCGGCTAGGAAAGACCGAAGTCGTCATGGAGTGCGGCTCAGCCAGGCACGGTATCGTCTGCGCGGCGACCTGCACACGCTTGAATATGAAGTGCACTATCCTCATGGGGAGCTGGGACGCAACCAACCAGAAGGACAGCGTGGACATCATCCAACAACTCGGAGCGACAGTCCTCACCGCAGACATGGGCGCGTCTCCGGGCCGTGGGACCCTGCGAGCTGCAGTCAACGAGGCCCTCCGGTACTCTGTCGCCCATCTCAGCACCACATACCACATCATGAGCGGCCCAATCGGACCTCACCCGCTCCCAACCATCACACGCACCTTCCAGTCTATTCTCGGCGAGGAGATCAAAACGCAGTTCGGCGGTGCCAGCGGTGACCGACTCCCGGACGCCCTCGTCTCCCCCGTCGGACCAGGCGGTGCCGCCGTCGGCATGTTCTACCCGTTCATCGAGCACCCGTCGGTGAAACTGCTCGGCATCGAGGCCGCAGAGGCAGCTCCCCTATCCCACGGCGGCATCGGCGTCCTGCACGGATGCCGCACCTATCTCCTCCAGGACAAGCATGGCCAGATCCTCGATTCGAGCTCGATATCCCCCGATCTCGACTTTCCCAGCGTCGGCCCTGAACTGGCGCACTGGAAGGAGACTGCCAGGGTGGAATATGTTGCTGTGACGGATGCTGAGGCATTGCGGGGTGTGGATATTCTTCGGAATCAGGAGGGGATTGTCTCCGGGGCGAGTACGGGGTATGCGGTTGAGAGGACAATTCGGCTTGCGAGGGAACTGGGGCCGGGGAAGGATGTTGTCTTGCTTGTAGCGGGATGATCTGATTTTCTCTTGAGCTTGTCCTATGATGTCGTTCCCTGAAGGAGACTTCTTTGGGTGGGCAATTTCGCGTGTGGTCTTGGCCTCTATTTTGGTTCCTCTGGCGCTGTGGGGTATGAACATTTGCTTAGATCGATTCCCAGATTGAGTATGCGAACAGATACATTTGATTGTTCAATCTCTATAGAATGCTATTTGACTAATCGTTAGATTGCCCTGTCATCGCTCGTAACAGACATCAAGTGAAACATGCAACATCAAGTGAATCATGCAGGATATATACTTTTAGTGGACTCTAGAAACAATAATCATGAAAGGAACGGGTAAGCTTAATCCTCATGGGTAACCGCCATATCCAACACCTCGACTCGACCTCTTCCGCGGGTCTCGGTGCCAATGAAGTCGTTCAACCCCTTGAAGGCGCCTGGCTCAGCGAACCCTACCACTTCCCACTCATCACCGCCAACGACTTCTTGACTCTCCACCGACTCAATGTAGCTCATGATCTTGTCCTTGACATTGGTTGGGGCTTTCGCAGCAGGCGCCGTCTCCGCGTCCGAGCCATCAGCTTCCACATCCGAGTCCTGGTGTCGCGCAGCCTTGCCCTTACCACCCTTTCCACCCTTCTTATTCTTCGCCCCGCCGGACGGCGCCTCCTTCTCCTTGCTCGCCCCAGGCACCGCGGCAGTCTTGACAGACTGCTTCAGCAGCGACACAGGGCAAGTGACACGGAGCCGCATCCGAGCCCGCATCACAGGGATAGGCTGCCACGCAATCAACGCCTTCATAGCCTCCAGCGCCTGACTCTTGGCCGACTTATTCGGCGTCACACCCGTCCAGAGCGGTTTCCGCGGCTGCGCCGGCCCATTCTCCTCCCCTGCCCCGTGCCCGTTCCCGTTCCCATTCCCCTCCTGCTGCATATGCTGCTGACCACTCGCCGAACTCAACTGATCCAGCGCCTTGGAAATCATCCCCGGCGTGTACACACGTTTCGTGTTGGGGTCCACCAGCCGCCCGGACACGATATCGAGGACTTCCTTCTCCACCCGCTCCAGCATCTCCTTGCGCTCGCGCTCGCCGACCTGCACTTCGCCTTTGCGGAGGATCTCCTGGCGGATTTCGTCGGTTGTGACGTTCGGGCCGAAGGCTTTTGTTAGTTCTGCGGAGGGTGCGGTTTGGGCTTTTTGGACGGAGAGGAAGATTGTGGGGACTTGGAGGACATTGTCGAGGTCTTTTTCGGCGCCGGAGCGGTATTCGAGGAGTTTGTTTTTGTAGCAGGCGAGTTCGAATTTTTTCTTGCCTGTATGTCGATTAGTGGTGGACTAGATATCCGTGAGGGATTGACGGACCTTTTTTTAATCGGACGATTGATACATTGGTGAATTTGATCTGGCCTGCGGGTTGGTTGATAGGCATTCTGTCTGTTTTCTGAGCCGCTTGGCTCTTTTCAATCAAAATTCAAGCGATCTTGATATAGATCGAAACAAATGCGGTTGTTTTGATGAAAAAAGTGCAGCCCCTCCAAAATGCGACTATCCCCAATCCTCCCGCTGCTATCTATAATCTGCGATGACGCTGGTCTCGTGCCGCCCTCGTGACTCAGCGGCAGGTGACTGGACATGTGACTGCTTCTCCTCAAGGCACCGCCCTCTGATTGGCTGCCTCCTTGCCTCGCTATCAGTGCTGCTGAGTGAGTCGTCATCGGCTCTGCCCATCAACCCTCGTCCATCCATCCGCCATCTCCTCTTCTCTTCTCTCATCTATCATTGAGCCAGTTGATAGTTAATCAGCTGTCTTAGCATTTTGTGCTTTTTTTATTGTGAATCGTACGTTGGCAACTACGACTGTGCTCTCTCCCTCTCTCTGATACGGTACTGATAAGCTCGCTGTCCAGGTCATTCATCCCCAGGGTCCTCTATCCTTCCATCCCCTTATCCATCATCAGTACGCATCCCAGTTCGTTCTGGAAACAATCTAAGTCACCATGAGACTTCTGCCAGCTACATTGCTGGTCGGAGCGGCCACTGCGGCTGCTCCCCCCTTCCAGCAGATCCTCGGATTGCCCAAGAAGGGTGCCGACACACTGGCCAAGCCTCTTCATGACTTCCAAGAGCAGCTCAAGACGCTGTCTGATGAGGCCCGTCGTCTGTGGGATGATGTTGCTAGCCACTTCCCCGACAGCATGGATCATAACCCTGTCTTCTCGCTGCCTAAGAAGCACACCCGTCGTCCTGACTCCCACTGGGACCATATCGTCCGTGGTGCTGATGTCCAGAGTGTCTGGGTCACTGGTGCCGGCGGCGAGAAGGAACGGGAGGTTGATGGCAAGCTGGAGGCCTATGATCTGAGAGTCAAGAAGACCGATCCTAGTGCTCTCGGTATCGATCCCGGTGTAAAGCAGTACACTGGTTATCTGGACGATAATGAGAATGACAAGCATCTGTTTTACTGTGAGTCCACTTTGATTCTTGATCTTACGTAGCTGGATGCTAAGTTTCAAAGGGTTCTTCGAGTCTCGTAATGACCCCAAGAACGACCCCGTTGTCCTGTGGCTCAACGGTGGCCCTGGCTGTTCTTCCCTTACTGGACTGTTCCTGGAGCTTGGTCCCAGCAGCATCAACGAGAAGATCAAGCCCGTTTACAATGACTATGCCTGGAACTCCAATGCTTCCGTCATCTTCCTCGACCAGCCCGTCAATGTCGGCTATTCTTACAGTGGCGCCGCTGTTAGCGACACCGTTGCCGCAGGCAAGGATGTCTACGCCCTTCTGACCCTCTTCTTCAAGCAATTCCCGGAATATGCCAAGCAGGACTTCCACATTGCTGGAGAGTCGTACGCTGGTCACTACATTCCGGTATTTGCTTCCGAGATTCTGTCTCACAAGAAGCGCAACATCAACCTGAAGTCCGTCCTTATTGGCAACGGTCTCACCGATGGTCTGACCCAGTATGACTACTACCGCCCCATGGCTTGTGGTGAGGGTGGTTATCCTGCTGTTTTGGACGAAGCCAGCTGCCAGTCGATGGATAACGCTCTGCCTCGTTGCAAGTCGATGATCGAGTCTTGCTACAACACCGAGAGTTCCTGGGTTTGCGTGCCTGCTTCAATCTACTGCAACAACGCCCTCATTGGCCCCTACCAGAGAACCGGCCAGAACGTCTACGATATTCGGGGCAAGTGTGAGGACTCAAGTAACCTCTGCTACAAGGGTATGGGCTATGTTAGCGAGTACCTGAACAAGCGTGAGGTCCGCGAAGCTGTCGGTGCCGAGGTCGATGGCTACGACTCCTGCAACTTTGACATCAACCGCAACTTCCTCTTCCACGGTGATTGGATGAAGCCCTACCACCGTCTGGTCCCTGGCCTTCTTGAGCAGATTCCCGTCCTGATCTACGCCGGTGACGCGGACTTCATTTGCAACTGGCTTGGTAACAAGGCCTGGACCGAGGCTCTCGAGTGGCCTGGACAAAAGGAGTTCGCACCTCTCAAATTGGAGGATCTGGTCATCGAGGGCAATGAACACAATGGTAAGAAGATTGGCCAGATCAAGTCTCACGGCAACTTCACCTTCATGCGTCTCTTCGGTGCTGGACACATGGTGCCCATGGACCAGCCCGAGGCCAGTCTTGACTTCTTCAACCGCTGGATTGGAGGTGAATGGTTCTAGAGGATGTCTTTCGTGCTATACTGAATACATGCTGGCTATTGATTACATCGCAGTCTTTTGGATAGTGTTGTTTTTGCGGGTTGTATCCCAATATACTATAACGAGTGATGCCAGGATGTATGGCTCTGAAGTTGAGAACGCGATAAATATACTATATTTTTTAGATGCCAGCTTTACTTGGACCCCGTAGAGATTTAAGTAGGGAAGTCCAGTTTGTATGTGGCGCACGCCTACTCAAGGAATTACGGGAAGACAATGCAAATGTACGGGAAATATTACCATATCGTAGGCCACAGAACACAGCTATGCCGAGAATTACAAAGCGAAAGGAATGATTTTGATCTGTTCATTTCATATTGGTATGATCTTTCGCTTTTGTTGGAGCCCGTGTCGTTTTTATATCAACACCAGATCAAGTCCAGGGTCCCACGAGGAATCGTAAACACACACCAACATAGTCCCACCAAATGCACTCCAGCGGAAAACAAAAACATGCGTGAATGGTTTAGCCCTTCTTCTTGCTGACACCGACGGTGCGTCCACGGCGGCCGGTAGTCTTGGTGTGCTGACCACGGACACGCAGACCCCAGTAGTGACGCAGACCACGGTGGGAGCGGATCTTCTTCAGGCGCTCGAGATCCTCACGCAGCTTGCTGTCCAGACCGTTGGACAGAACCTGGGAGTCCTTGCCGTCGGTGATGTCGCGCTGTCTGTTGAGGAACCAGGTGGGGATCTTGTACTGGGTGGGGTTCTGGAGGATGGTGACGATACGCTCGAGTTCTTCGGTGGTGAGCTCACCAGCGCTGTTCAAGTCAACTTTTGCACTCGTAGTGGTGAAATGTCTTCAATCAACGCTTTCCGTCCCTTCCCTATCTGTCTCCACCATGCAACAACCACCGACTTGTAGATGTGTAGGAAAAGATGAACGTACCGCTTGCTCAGGTCAACATCGGCCTTCTTGCAAACCAAGTTGGAGTAACGGCGGCCGACACCCTTGATCTGGGTCAAGGCGTACATGATCTTCTGCTTGCCGTCAACATTGGTGTTGAGCAGACGCAAGATGTACTGGAAGTTCGTCTTCTCGCCGGACACGAGCGCTGTATCACACAAAAAGAAATCAAGTCAGCCTTTTGTTCTCTCCTTCATTTTGTAATCTTCTCCTCTCCGAAAGCTTCCTCCGATGGAGCAATATCAACGGTCCTGAACTGCGGCATATTTCCATCATTGTAACCACATTTCCCAACCAAATAATCGAGGAATAGCAAACTGCCAACAAAGGGAGACCGGGAATATGGGAGGAACGTACACATGATGGGCGATGGCGCGACGGGACTCGCGATTGATTGTCGACAGCGAGAGGGATGAAGGAGAGGTGAAATCGAGGGCGCTGCCCATGACTTTGCTCGCTCCCGTTGTGGGATCGGGTAAGCAGGCGTCTAGCCGGATTGGGTAAAGTGGGCGTAAGGGCTCGCTTGTGAGGACGCTAAACTCAACAGGGATAAATTACTGGTTCGAACATCGATTGTGACACGTGACTTGGCTTGTTGCTCTTGTGCTCTTTGTCTTCACAGATTCCATAATGGGGCTGCCATTATTAGAGGATGGTCGCTATGTCTTTGAGATCTTCTTGAACTATTCGAATGATTGTTCTAGACATCTCGGTGTGCTCGTCTTGCTCATCTTTTCTCAATGAAAATGTGTATCGACTTAGTTCAAAGATGTCTTCACACCTCACGACAGAACGAGATTCACTCGTAGAACAGCAAATGCTCTTGTGATCTCATATAGTTATATTAATTTGGCTGATCCATTCACTGCAGGCCTTTCCTCAAGCTGCTATAAACTGACACTCGACTATGTAGCATTTTCGCTGCTCGATCGCCCACCTGCCTGGGTTCAAATATAGCGCAGATACTGCAACAGCCATTATGTCCTCCAGTCTTTGTTGAGTTTGCTGAGTCTGTTCTAGACACAGTCAAGACTTCGAAGGCCGAACAAAGAGGCCTTCTCACCAGGGTGGTGACTTGAAACAGTCTTTGACTCGATCCTCCAATCCCGTCGCTTGTTTGCGGGCCATACTCTGGCAGTTTGGCACACCTTCTTTCAGCAGAGATTGCTTTCTGCTCAATTGTTGAAGAACAAACGTGAAGAGCGCTGCTACCATGGCTCGCTAGCCAAGTATTTGGTCCTCATTGTCGAGAGGATGTACTCGTCCGAGCCTGACTTGTTCTATAATCTATCTTTATCTACAATCAAGTCGTCTGAAGCCCTTTGTCTCCAGTCTCTGACTGAATGGCAATATGTCTCGAGTCAGTCTCTGAATGAATGGCTTATGTCTCGAAAGAGAAACTCTGCTGCGTACTTAATCGTCTGATTTCCCTCGACTTGCTCCTGTTTGTGTCAATTTCCCTTTCGTCCCTTTTCCTGTTCCTTTCTTACAATTGTTGATCTTTGCGCAATTCGTCCCTACATAGACTTCTTATCATCGTCTTTCAACAGTTTCTCTACTGACAACCAACATGAGCTCACCGGGGGAGCATTCGTCCGGCGAATCTTCGCATGGACACAACTGGCCGAACCCTGCCGTTCGCCATGCCAGGTTCAACCTCGCCGAGATGCCTGACCCACCTCCCAGCTGGAAGTTCCTTGGGGAGTCTGCGGACGTTGTCCTCCGTACGCGCAAATACGTACGCGGGCAAATGGTAGCTATGCTCGAGTTTTACAGCTGGGGAATCGACATGGGGTTGCCATCGCGGATGACCAATTTGAGGATCCTGCAAGGTCTGTGGAAGCTCTTTTACTACACGGCAGACATTCACCGGCCTCGATCTTTCAGAGACCTTATCGACTATGAAGGAAAAGACGGTGGCCCGAGACTGTTGTCTTGCGAGATCGACCATCCCTCTTTGCTGCCCATCAGCAGATACTACCCTGATCCCCCTGCCATGGACGGCATCTTGCAGCCCGACTACGTCAGACCGGAGAATGCTGCAGCGAGTATTTCGGATATCTACATTGAGCGAATGAACAAGCCAAGTCGTGACTTGGACATTTCCGAAGCAGCAGCACCAGCAGCAGCACCAGGGTCAAGCCCGCCTGCGGTAGGCACGCTGAACCTTGGAGGTAATGGCAACACTGTTGCATTTCAGAACAACAACCTTACCACAGCCATGGTTAGTGCAGCAGCTGGGCCTTTCGCGAACCCACCCCTTATAGCCCCTGCCAACCCAACGGGCGTCTATATACCTGCACCCGCTCCTGCTACGGTGGTCCGCGTGCCTGCTCACATGACTCGATCAATCATCGAGGACGTTGAAAAGGTCATCATGAAATACGCCTACTTGGAGCTTGAGCGAGACGCCAGCGCTGCTCCACAGACCGTCCCCCGGCCATATCTTACTGCTTTGCATGAAGCAGACATATCCAAAACCATTGTTGGACTGTATCATGCGAATGCCCAAGTGCGACTCTCGTTGGACCCGCAGGACCTTACCAGAACGGTTATCGATCCCACCGGCAATGACTTTGCGTGCCGAGGCAGGGGCCCTGTCTGGAAAAACAACTCGAGCACCATCGACAGTCTGATCGTTGTGGGCAAATTGCTCGATGCTGGGTCCACCGTTATCGATCGTAAGAAGGCTGGATGGGAGACCCGCTTCAGTGTACTCGAGCGAGCCTTTATCGAGGCGACTGATGTCAATTGGGATGTTCTCTCTCTGGAGGAAAATGCAGAAATGAGAGACAACTTTTGGGATGTCGTCCAGGAGAATGTACCAGGCGTCCAGACCGGAATGCTCAGCCCTCTGTGGACTGTCTGGTCTGATTGCGCGGGGCACTTTGACCAGTTCCATTTCACGTACCGGGAAGCAGTTGCGCCTTGTCAATGTACCGGGCAGGGTGCCACTGTTCAAGCCCATACCAAGACCTTCGTGACGCCAGACCTGCACCCTGGCGACATGCATGGGGTATGCATGAACGAGGTGATTGCTCGTCCGTTCGCGCCTCTTCTCCATGCGGATTGTGTGACATGCAACGCACCACAATCTGTGACCATCGAGAGAAGGTTTGACACTCTTCCCCTGCGCATGGTGGTGGGTCTTGACGAGCGGGTCTCAATCAAGAATCACACCAAGGACATCACCTTCGACTTTTGCGACGGCGATGGTCAGCTTCACAGGGCCACCTACCGCTGGTTGGGTGGTATCTACTACGAGGATTACCGGTATAGCGTGTTCTGGACGGACACCAAGAGAGGCGAGACCGACCATGGCTTCCTCAAGATGTACGACAGCACGATGAACTCGGGCCTGATCGTCGGCGATATTCCACCTTGTCATAAAGATGAGAGGGTACCTCTGGAATGGTGGAAAAACACCCCCGTGCCATTCCTCGTTTACGAACGAGTCATGGACCCGGACCCGGAAGTGTTCAGTCTTGCGTATCACTCGTTGCTGGACATGATGAAGGTGAAAATGGAGGGCAAACTGGTTGCCCAGGAGCATACGCCCTGGACGAGATCCGAACCTACCGTTCCCACGCAGTCACCTCCCTGGGACCGAATCTTGCCCAACGCAGACCGCTTCAAGCTTGCACCAGATGCTGAACCAGACGAACAGAGTGTTACTCTGCGAAGTCAAACCGTCAGCTCGGCTGGCCGCTCGTCAGCCTCGTCAGGCCCTCGATTACCCTCCGCTCCAACGTCAGTCAGATCTTCTATGCGAATGTCGCCAGTTCCAACAGGGATGAAGCAGGCTGCATACGCACAGGCTCCCACCACATACACTTCCGCGACCCCATCCACCATCGGGCCGTTTGTCTCGACCTTTGCAACGGCGGAACCTGTAGGCGTGAACCCATACGATGTCCAACCGCAAAACACGACCAGCCTTTTCGGCGGCTTCAATCGTACACGGAACAGCCCGCAGAACACCTTCGGCAATTTTACCAATTTCACTAATACGGTCATGATGCAGTCGACCGGCGACCCCAGCGCAATGTCGATTTCGCCCACGCAGCAGTTCTTCTGGATCCCGTCGGCGTCGAACAGCCCAGAGAAACAGAGAACTCAGCCGTCACCAGACATGATGGCGGGATTTGCGGTTTGTGGTGCCGTGCAGCCAATTTTCATGCGGGTATCGCCGAAGCGAGCCGCCGAAGAAGTACAGGACAATAGCGACAATAATAATCGCAGCGAGCGCAATGGTAACAGCACCAACGGTGGCAACGGCAATGGTGACAACGGCAATGGTGACAACGGCAATGGTGTCAGGGCGGACACCACGATGGGACCTCCCCCGGGACCGCCCCCTAGAAAACGAGCACGGGCTCAGAGGGCTGAACGGACCGAACGAGTCGGCACCAGGAGAAGCAAAAGGCTCAGTAGGGATGAAACTAGGTAGGTTCTGCAGCTTCTGCTTGTTTCATTTTTGCTTTGGGTTGGAGTTTGCTATATGTTGCAGCTTGCTTACATTGATTGACGGAGTATTTGGGTCAACAATATGTTTATTTGCCATATATTGAGTTCATGGGTTTCATAGTCGAGTTTCATCTGCGATGATAGTCAATGACAATTCATCCGTAGCGGATTTTTGACGAGTAGTACATGCATACTGGCTACACTGCACCAAGTCACCAAGTCAACTTTCAACACTCGAGACCAGTCTCCCCTTCTAGACCGAGGAACATCATAAGCAGATCAAAGGATCAAAGTATGATGATAATGAAACAAAATGCTATGAGTAATAAAAACACCACAACCAATGAATTACCCCTTCAGACCAAGCGGAGGTTGCCGTTGATGCCGTTTGTCTGTGCGGCTGCAGGATACTTTCTTCCCCGCATTTACTCCCCCTTACCCCGGGTATATCACTATTAAAAGGCCGCCTTTCTATCCTCAGAAACAGTTCCAACTTCTTACGATAATAGAGACTCAATTTTGCTGGAGCAAATGCGAAATGAGAATCAAACATGGTATTGTATGCGTCTAATCTATACATGTACATGCACCGCGATCTAATCTAGTCCGATCCTGTATCAACAAAGGAAAGATTCTAACATATTAGACAGGAGAAAGAAAGTGAGAAGTGCCTATAGCTTAGCCCGAGGGCATCCGCCGCGCGAGGCCGTCGCTGCCACGGGGCATCCACCCTGAGCCCCAGGACCCCTGGCCGGCCCAGTCGGGTGATTACTCTTCTTCGGCGCAGAGACGTACCCGCCCTTGAGGTTATCCGCGTTGACGACCCGGCCGCTCTCATCACGCTTGATCCCCAGCTCCATCAACTTGGCAAACGCCTTGGCGAAATGATCAAAAAACAGCTCCTTGTCAGCCGCATACTTCTCCACCCAGACACGGAACGCCGGGTCCGTCTTGAGCGCGATATCCGTCGGCAGCATCATAAGCGGCTCGTCGCCCTCCTCCGCGTCCGGATCCACATACACAAACTGGCTAACCCCATTCTCCAACGTCTTCGGCTTCCACTCCAGCTGCAGCAGCAACTTGAAGAACTGGTTCGAGAACCGCGTCGGGTTATTCACCCACGGACCCTGGAACCCGCTGCGGTCGGCGTGGCACCGGCCAAGCGTATGCCCGCCCGCCAGCGCCACGATCTCCTGGTCGTTGAAGCCCATCCGGTAGAACACCGCGCGCAGGTGCTCCGCGCCCTGGCTCGCGTCGGGTAGCCGTCCGCGCGGCGGCACCTTGGAGTCGTCGACGAGATCCGTCCGGCCTGGCTTCCAGATGACCGAGGGCCCGCCTGCGGCTTCGATTGCCACCACGCCGGCTAGCGTCCAGAGATCGGCGTAGGTGATCCAGGGGTGTTTCTCCTTCACGGGTTCGAGGAAGGCCCGTCCGTGCTGCAGGCCTGCGTTGGCTGGATCGCCGCCTTCGGCTTCGTAGCGCATGCCGGCGCCGTTGGAGCCGCCGGTGTCGGTTTCGAGGTCATATGTTCCTGCGGAGTGCCTGACAGAATGAGTGTCAGTGGCGGGGGCTAGGAAGGAGGGGGAAGAGGGGGGAACGAACCATGCGAGTCGGACGAATACTGGCCCTGCGCTGCCATCGTCATAGTCGGGTTTCTTCAACTGAGCAATGATGTCCTTGCGGACGGCGTCATAATCCCCGGGTTTGCTCATTTCGCCGATATCGATATGGTGGGTCAACGAACAGCCTCTTCAGGTCAAACACGAATCCAAAAAAAGAGAGACAAATCGTCAGTCAAAGGAAAGAAATATACAACGAAGGAGAGAATTAAGACTGGGAGGCGTCGACTCTTTCTTGTCAATTGTCGCTGTCGCACATGAAGGACAAAAGGAGTGGATCCGCGGGCCGAATCAGTGCAAAGATTGTGGCCGATAAGTGTCAGATGCCGAGGTCCATTTCATTCGTTCCCAAATCCCAGCAGGAATGAATGGATCTGATATCTCTGCTCGATTACTGGTTTTTCATGCGGGTTCCGCACTGGATTTCTGGAACCATCGGGGAAGTCATCAAGACTTTCTCTCAGCCTGGAGACCGGCTGTACGGACGCTGTACTCTGTCGCGTCAATAATATCGACAAGATCAGTGACTACCGTCTAGAACGACCAGGACGAGACTACGGAGTATAAAAATGTCTCTCAATGTTAATTTGATATCATCTGTCGGATGATGCCTGTGACTGCTGCCAGGGTGTGCTGGAAATCCCGATCCGAACTTGTCTGCAAAATTCAACCTCGGAACTTTGATCCCGCCTGAGGACACACAAGTCACTACTACTAATCTACCTGCTGTTGGACATGACCATTTTCTTCAAGTATTGACCATCTTATGAATACTGATGGGCAAATATCTCATTGTAGAGATCTGACAGTCTGACGGTCTCCAAATGCAAGATCAGCTCATGGCTGAATTTGCCACAAAGACCCATCCACCAAAAATTCATCGGCCAATTACGGACAACAGGAGAACCTCGCCACGTGAAACTGATCCTATTCAAGATAGCCAAATCCCAGCGATGAAGCATGAACGCACGAAAGTATCAAAATCTAGAGGTACATTGATGTTAAACAGATCTCATCCTTGGTCGCCTTTGCCGCCCCTTATCCATCCCATTCCCATCCTGAGATGTCTCACTGCCAGGCCCAGCTTTTACCAACTTCCTCATCGCCTGATTAACCACCTCCAGATCCCGTACCCTCTCCCTCCACCGCCCATTAACAGCCTCCGCACGCTTCACCACCTCCCCAAACTCCCTCCTCATCCATTCCCGCTCTCTCTTCAGCCGGCGCGCCAGCCTTGCATACCGCTTCACCTTCCTTTCCAGCATCCGGCGGTGCGAGACCTCCGTTCCTTGTATGATGTCGATGATGCGATCGATGGGGGCTGTGTGTTCATTGCGAAGAGTGCCGGTTTCGAGGTGTTTGGAGATGCAGATGAAGGTTGCTGTTATGTCTGTGGCGATGGTGTTGAGGAGGGTGTGTTTTGAGGTGTTGGATAGGGTTGGGAGGGTTTGGAGGTGGGGGATGTAGGATCCTTGTCTGGAGAGGGGTTTGTCTTTGGGCATTTCGTAGTGGGATTGCGAAAATTGTAGATGAGGGTAGATTGGAGAAGGTAGGTGAGGTGGTATGTAGTATAGTCATGCCTTATATTATATTTTAACAACTGTTTAATTCAGCATCTTTGTTTTTTCCTTTAATTCAATATGATAGCATGCAAAACAAAATAAGCGATGTTTGAGCCCTGGAGCAGATCTCTTTGTTCACTCCCGTCACTTGATTGCGCCCATTGTTCTGGTGAACCAGATGAGGCTCAAGCTCATCTAACTTGGGGAAAAGAGTCTAGACCCACCAAAAATTATTCCTTTGAATCTGTCTTATCTGATCTTGGTCACACGATGACATATCTTCCATGTGAACCGTCAGAGCTTATGCCCTCAGTGCAGCAACAATCGCATCTCCAACTTCATTCGTCCCCGATTTCCCTCGCAGATCAGGGGTGCGGATCCCGGCATCCAGAACACCCTGAACGGCCTTTTCGATCTGTTGCGCCTCGGTCTCCATGTCTAGCGAATAGCGGAACATGAGCGCCACGCAGAGGATCATGGCGACGGGGTTGGCGATGTTCTGGCCTGCGATTCTGCATGGTTGTCAGTTTCACTTCACGGTGAACCAGAAGAATAGAGGACAAGGGACACGTACGTCGGTGCGGATCCATGTGTCGGCTCGTACAGACCATTCGTCCTCTTTCTTGTCTCACTGGGTAACCCATCGAGACTGGCGCTGGGAAGCACGCCCAACGTCCCGACGATCGAACCCGCCTGGTCGGAAATCATGTCGCCGAATGTATTATCGGCCAGGATGACGCCGTTCAAGGCGCGCGGGTTGGTAGCTAGAATCAGCGACGCCGAGTCCGCCAGCTGGTGCACGAGCTTCACCTGGGGATACTCGGTAGTCATCGTCTTTTCCACGACGCGCCGCCACAGCCGCGAAGACGCCAGCACGTTGGCTTTGTCCAGGGAGATGACGGGCCATGGGGGGTTGTGGCGGAGGGCAATCTCCGCAGAGAGACGGGTGACGCGCTCGATCTCGCGTGAGCTATAGCCCCATTCGTCCATTGCTACTGACTCTCAGTCTCTGAAAGCGTACAGGTTGAAGATGACGTACCGTAATCTTCTTCTTCAATCTTCTTTCCAAAATACGCCCCTCCGCAGTTCTCTCTCACCACGACGAAATCTACACCCTCGATAACTTCCTGGCGGAACGGGCTAAACTCCTTCGCGATCGATGCACTCGGCGAACTGGCCGAGCATGGTCTAAGATTCGCGTAGATGTCCATCGCCTTGCGGAGCTGCAGCAGGCCGCCCTCAGGCCCGTCAAGGCCACGACGGATATGGTCCCATTTTGGGCCTCCAACTGCTGCGAAGAGCACGGCGTCGGATTCCAGAGCGGCTTTTTTGACTTCTTCTGTGACGGATTTCCCGTGCGCATCGATGCTGCAGCCCCCGATGAGCTCTTGCCGGAGGTTGAACTTTCTGTGCTCGTTCTCAAAGACCTTTAGCACCTTGACGGCTTCGGTCATGACCTCGGGGCCGATCCCGTCGCCGGGAAGGACGAGGATGTTGTAAGTAGTCGCCATCTCTTTGATTGAGTTCAGGAACGGATAAATGTCCAACGCAATACCACAGATTATTATCCGATTATTGATGAGATCAAGACACACCCCGTATCCTGTTGACAAAGCTATATAAGCATGCTGTAGCTCCTGTATCGGCGATCGGCCTCAAACCGCGCTGCGGGGTTGACGAGACCGCGGGGTTCGTCCGACAATCCATTCAAGTAGATACAACTGAGCTGTACCATATTGTCCTAAACGAGTGTCTAAAATCTAGAGGTTCCGAAAGAAATGGACCCTGAAGGAGTGATGTGGCTTGTGCTAAGTGCTCCGTCAATCGTGGCTCCAGCCAGAACGCAGTTGATCAGATAAACATTGCAGTCAACCAGGGTCCACGGATAGGATGTTTAAGACTCCACACTCAGCCGGTTGAATGAGACGGCGGGATCCCTACGCCAGGGGCATCTCATCAACTATCTATGTGCATGGATGATGGCATTGTGAACTGGATGTAGATGTAGATCCCCCGCCAATGTCCGGTACCGGGGTAGGGTCTTCCAGCAGACTCATCATGTGATCTAGGAAGCTACTACGACGGCGGTAGAGACAGCTCACCGCCTTCTGATTTCAAGGCACAAAGGCAGAAGCAAACCCTATCCCCTCTTGTTTGCAATGTTCGTTCTGATCGCATTTTGTCCGGTATTGATTTCGTGAGACCTTTTTGAACAAGATTGCACATTTGTTGATTCAACCACAGATAGCACAATGGGTCAAATAGAGGAGCTTCCGGACGACTTTGACGAGCGCCTCAATCCCAACCAACAGCCTCCAGCTACCCAAGCGCCTCCCAGAAAAATCAACAATGGCCCTTCTCCCGCCGTGGAAGAGACTCCCTTTCCGATCAACGAAGAGAGATTGAAGGAGCTCGAAAATGACCCCAGGGCACCCAAGATGCCGCCGACCATGGCCTCAGTCAAGTCGCATACTTCGGAAGAGCTTTGGAGCATGATGAATAAGACCCCGCTGTTCATGACGGATATTAATCAGGCGGGCGACGAAAGTAAGTCTTCCCCACCCGGTAGATGCAATATCGTGACCGAAACTGACCATGCTCGCTGCACAGATGGCGAGAACCCCATGCTTGATGCCATCCAAGCACTCCAGAACGAAGGTACCCGCGGCGAAGTCGCCCAGAGCTACCGCGAGCAAGGCAACGAGGCAGCAAAAGAAAAGCGATGGACCGATGCCAAGGAGTTCTATAACAAGGCTCTTGCGGTGGTGACAACTAAACTCGATAAGTGGGATAAACCGGAGGATCCCAAACAGGACGAGAAGCTCCTGCGGCAGGTCGAGGAGGCTTCATACATCAACCGCGCTCTGTGCAATCTGGAATTGAGTATGTCACTGCGTTATGGCAATTCCCTGGACAGTTGCTAATTAGCTCAGAAAATTACCGGTCTACAACTCTCGACTGCGCCTCCGTTCTCAAGCTCAATCCGAACAATATCAAAGCTTATTACCGTTCCGCGATGGCGCTTTATTCCCTCGACAAGCTTCCGGAGGCCGAAGATGCCGCCTCGAGGGGTCTCGCTCTTGACCCCAACAACAAGTCTCTGCAACAAGTGGCCGCCAAAATCGCCGATCGCAAGGCCACTCTTGAGCGTATTGCGGCGCGAAAGAAGGCGGAGGAGGAACGGGTACAAAAGGAGAAGCAGCTTCTCAGTACTGCACTACGTGCCAGACAAATCAGGACTCGCAAAACAGCGCAACCGCCTGAGATGGAGGATGCCCACATCCGGCTGACTCCTGATCCTTTGTCTCCTGAAAGCACCCTTGAGTTCCCGGCCGTGCTGCTGTTCCACATGGACGCCCAATCAGACTTTATTAAATCGTTCTCTGAGATGACGTCTATTCAAGATCACCTGGCGTACATCTTCCCATTGCCATGGGACACGAAGCAGGAGTATACGATCAACAGCGTCGATTGCTTCATGGAAACCGTCACAGGGGGACTGATCAAGGCCGGCAAGAAACTACCACTCCTGCAAATCCTTAGCGGGGGCAAGGTTGAAGTAGTCGACGAGCTTGTCAGGATCTACGTGATACCGACCTCCAAGAGTGCAAAATTCATTGCCGAGATGAAGGCCAGAAAAGAGGGCTGATCCGGAGTACACGACTGCGAGACTTTCGTCGACCGGCGCATTTAAGCCAGGGATGCACTGGCTATTGCATGTGCAGTAGCATCAGGCTGAATGCTTCTGAGCTCACTGCACCGTGGCCTGGCAGGCAACATTGGGCAATATGCCCGCTATCTGTCTACCCCAGGAAAGAGGCATCGCTCTCCACAATTCTGCACTCCACAGAGATTCGTGTATTCTCCGATCTCCGGGCCCTGAATATCCCTTGGGGTTCCCTGTAGCTTCGTTGATGTACAGCCATAGGCTGTTCTTCAGGCTGTATTTCTTCAGGCTGTATGGACACTGCCGAATGATGCCGGAATCAGGGGCCGAATATCCTACGAAACAAACTTTTATGACTGTATAGGATGAAATAGATGAATTCACGCACGTTAATACGCTATTGACAAAAGTCATGTCTTCTTAAGTCCCGACTGGAAGCCAGTTCATCTACGGAGTAAATTGAATTGGATGGTCAGCCACTCCTTTGCTCCAATTTATCCGGACAAAATGCGGGGAAGTCCCTGTGGACCCTGTCCTTCGTCCCCTGAAGAAACTCCACTTCTGGAAGAATGAAGGTTCTCGCTTCGTCCTTTGATGTATTGAAGCTGAAGACTGGGAGTCGGCATTTGCCGTTGGTATCTGGTTCTCTCACAATGCTGATCATGGTTCGCCTTCATATATGACAGATTACCTAGGGTCGATTTCGGTTCATTAAAATGCTTAACATCGATTGCGCCTTGAAGCGCTACCCTGAAACACCCAAAGCGCCTCGTCAACAACACTAACTCGTCTGGTCACTCTGGTGTTGAAGATAGATTAATCACACTCCTTCAATCTTCACTGACCCACCTACCTGCTCACTGCGAACTGCATTCGTCCCCTGTTTGTCCTACAAGGTCCCTGTCTATTTTCAGGCTAAAAGCTATCATGCTTGACTTGCTTCAGATACTATTCGACAAACAGGGTCCTTTGCTGTTTCTTGGCCAAACTTGAGCCGGTCATGTTGCCAAAAACGATGAAGTCACTGTGGTCAATGCCGTCCTGCACCAATCGCTATGCCCCGAACAGCCACACATCCCTCACATTATCCTGACCTGAAGTCATATATTAAGGATATTATGCCGGCTGTCGAGCGTCGACAACTCGTTAGCGCCGGTTGATAGGATATGAAACCATGTCTCTTTAGCCTGGTTCATCTACTACGATCATAACAACCTTCGTTCATATAAGACGGCATCCAGACCCGCGCAATGGAATCTTTGCGCTTGAGTAGATAACTATTCTTCTGAATTCGTATCTCACAGTACTGTGCAAGATGGTTCATCTTTCTTCAATCGCAGCAGCCCTGGCTGCTCTGCCTCTGTATGTTACCCGTTCTCATGAGAGGAGAAAATGGCTCTGACATTGCCACAGCGTATATGGAGCTGGCCTGGACACAGCTGCTAAAGCCAAAGGGCTAAAGTACTACGGGTCCGCTACTGACAACCCAGAGCTCACGGACAGTGCGTACGTCGCTCAACTGAGCAACACCGATGATTTTGGACAAATCACTCCCGGAAACTCCATGAAGGTTTATTTACCCCTTTTCCCTGGAGGATCGTGTCAGAAGCTAATTGTTTGCCTTGATGGACAGTGGGATGCCACCGAGCCTTCTCAGAATTCTTTTTCGTTCGCAAACGGAGACGCCATTGTCAATCTGGCGAACAAGAATGGCCAGATGCTGCGGTGCCATACTCTGGTCTGGCACAGTCAGCTTCCTAACTGGGGTACGTGGATGTCTTGTTCATTTTCAAAGAATCTCTAACGGTTGGCAGTCTCTAGCGGATCGTGGACCAATGCTACCCTTTTGGCGGCCATGAAGAACCATATCACTAACGTTGTCAATCACTACAAGGGGAAGTGCTATGCCTGGGATGTTGTCAATGAAGGTTCGTTGTCCAACTATCTTCAATAGTACTTCCAACTGACAAGCCTCAATCTAGCCCTGAACGATGACGGTACCTTCCGTAACTCCGTCTTCTACCAGATAATCGGCCCAGCGTATATTCCCATTGCATTCGCGACCGCTGCCGCAGCAGACCCCAGCGTGAAACTCTACTACAACGACTACAACATCGAATACTCCGGCGCCAAAACGACTGCAGCGCAGAACATCGTCAAGATGATCAAGGCCTACGGAGCGAAGATCGATGGCGTCGGTCTCCAGGCCCACTTTGTTTCCGGCGGCACTCCGAGCCAATCTGCTTTGACCAGCGTTTTGAACGGCTACACTGCTCTCGGCGTCGAGGTGGCCTATACCGAACTCGACATCCGCATGCAGCTGCCCTCCACCGACGCAAAGCTGGCCCAGCAGGCCACGGAGTACCAGAACGTGGCCGCAGCTTGCGTCGGGACCCCGGGCTGTGTGGGTGTCACCATCTGGGACTGGACGGACAAGTACTCCTGGGTCCCCAGCGTGTTCCCGGGCTACGGCGACGCGTTGCCTTGGGATGCGAACTATGTCAAGAAGCCAGCATACAATGGCATTCTGGCAGGACTTGGAGCTAGCGGCTCCACACCGACCACTACCTTGACTACCACTACCAAGACCTCTACTACAACGACTGCAACGTCTACTGGAGTCGCTCAGAAATGGGGCCAGTGCGGTGGTAACGGATGGACCGGTCCAACAACCTGTGTCAGTGGAACTACTTGCCAGAAGCTGAATGACTGGTACTCGCAGTGCCTGTAATGGTCGCTGCCTTAGCAGATTCATTCCTTGCTCTTTTCTCTCTTTCTTGTATCTAGTTGAGATATGTTTTGCACTTGCAATATGAATCCATTGAGCATCTAAGCTTAGTTCTGATGGACCTGTCCATAAAATGGGTCCATACCTCTTATGTATACGATTACTGCAAATGAGAGAGGTCGGTTAATGAAAAAATCCCAATTGAGGAACTTCGCTTCGAGCATTTTAGGGCGAGGCTACCACACAGCAGCTTGTAGATACCACTTCTGGAAGGTCAGGTGCACAGCCAATTAGGAAGTTATCTCTTCCATACCCCTTTGTTTTTCCTCTTCATTATGTGGTGACCACGTGAGTTGGTACAGTACTTCCACTGCACGGAGACCTCATGTATCTTAGAAGATCATCCATGAATCTACTGAATTACCATGCCGAGCTGCGTGCTGCCATAGAAATGGTAGCATGTTCTTGTTAAGATCTGAGACCTCAGACCAGAACTCTTCCCCAGAACCTTTTTTCCTCTTTCACCACACTACCACTTCATCTCGTCTCGTTAAACCATCATCTCGCACGTCCTCTTGCCGGCCGGTAAGGGCAAATGTCATCTCAGCAATCCATACAGCCACTCGTTCTACCTGATAAAGTCATCAGAACTGGCCATCAAATTGCAGCCTATTACCAGAGCTTCCCTGATCAGAGCAGATCGCCAAATCTAGACACCCGTCTAAACTACATCACCTCGCACTACCCCGAACCTCTGCCTCAGAGAAGCTCACCAGACCCAGGTTCAGACGCAGGAAGAACCAGAGCTACCTCAGAACCTATTGAACTACGCTGTCCAGAAGTTGGTTACACTCTCCACGCACACACACAATCCAAACAGCAGTCCGGCACTTCCTCGCCAAAACCAACAAGATCACCGCTGTTGAGCCTGACACCACCTCAGGCGTTTCTCCTTCAAAATGTCTTCAGCTCATCGAACCAGTTCTTAACACTTGAGTACTTTAACTACTATTAATCTGTCTATATAAGGTACACTAATGAACATGCATATGCTTTGGCTCGTGTCAGGCCGCCCGCCAAATATCCGCAGAACCGAAATGAAGCTTTATGTGCAGCACCTAGGTCCAACCAGCAAGTCCTCGCAAATACAACTTTCAAGGCAGCTTCATCAGCCTCTCAATAACCCGATGTCAAAAGTTAAAGTAGTATGGGTATGCACAGCTTTCTATACCATGGCCAGGAACGCCCATGTTGGTGCCAGGCTGACCCTGCTGCCCATGACTGAGAGTCGGTTCATGATAAAATCGCAGAGGAAAGGCGTGAGCGCTCAACGGGACAGCAGGAGGAACATGGTGGAAGATAGGAGCCGATGGAAGGCTTACAGAGAACGGATGTTCCCCTTCGTGGACCTCCTTCAGTGTCCTGGGAGTCGGCAATGCTGCTGATGGGCAGGAATCCAGGTTGGCGAGCACGCCATGATCGCCCTTCCCGTTTGGTGTATCAGTATGACTGATGCGAAAGGCTCCCGTTGATGGAAAGACCGATGTGTGAGACTCCATGCCGAGACGCTCTCGCTTGTGGCCTGGGTTCACGTCTGCGTTCATCACTTCTGCCGTGGGAGAACCAGCATCCTTCGGATCTATCCAATCTGGCAAGCGTGCTCGAGAGATATACACAGCTGCTTGTTCATCTGTCAAGAATGAGCTTGACTTATCATGTTGATAAAGCTCCGGAGCTACGTACCGAGACAGCCGTCCAGGTAGCTCTCCTCTTCTTCCCGGACACGATAGATCTCGTCCAGGACCTGCAGACGCTCCGGTGGTGTAATCTGACGGCGGATGGATTGATCGGCCTCTCTTAGCTTCGCGACGGTGATGCCACGGCTGTCGCGGAGCTCGCAGAGAATGTGAACAAGCAATCGAACCCTCTCTGATACTGTCAGCGTCTGGAAACTGAGAAAGCAAGGTTATATCTTACCCGCTTTGGGAAGGTGGTCGGGCTCTCTATGTGTGACACCGAGTGGCCACCAGGCTGGCTTTGTCATGTCTGGATCGAGCTGTCTAGAGATACCAGCGATGAGTTTTCGCCCGTTATAAGGATAATTCACCTGCTTTCGGGGCTCGACGAGTTTGACATATGCTTTGGCGATGGTTCGACAGTTGATTTGCTGCAGACTTTCAAATGCTTTTTGATAGTATTTTCGCAGAAGCCTTCGGTCTCGGAGCGGCAGCATGGCTTGCTGATGGCAAATGATGTTCATTGGCACTACGCATTCATGAAACACTTTCTTCCTTTGTGCGTGACGGCCATGATCAGTACGAAGCTGTTCAGCCGTGCCTCTTATCTCGGACACCTTTACATCGTCCTGGCCCCTCAGGTCATTGGCCTCTCCCACCACAAGCGATTGTGGCGATAGCGGGCTTCTTCCTCTGGCCGAATGTGATCCGTGTAGACTGTCTAGCCTCGGTCAGTCGATTTCTGTCGTGGATATTCGAGGTCTTACTTGGACTGCAAAACAAGCTGTCTTTGTTCGATATTGCCACTGCTCCCAGGAAGTTCTCCATAACGATGGGAGACAGGATACTTTGGCAGCTATTCGCAATTGAAGGGGAAGTCTGAACCCGAACTTTGCCATCGTCATCAGTATAAATGATGGCATAATGGCCGTAAGTGAGACTCCTGAGCTGGATATCCGTTGACCCTGGCGTCTGCATCCTGAATCAGCTTCTTATACAAGAAACTGGCTCTCGGAGGTTCGGTATCAGTACCAGTTATTGCAAATAATTGCATTTGTCACCAGTCGAAGATGGTAACTTCGAGTCAACTAACATGAGAAAACTAGTCAACGATCCAAGTTCCCCAATTCCACTTAGGTGGTAAGAGAGCAGGCGGTACCTCGTTCCGAAGACATGTCGTATCGAGATGAAGAAAACCAGGTACGCAAGAGATCGGTAGGAAGGACAAAATCCACGAACTGGAGTTCATAGGGTCCTCTGGGGTTCGAAACTGTATTGCGATGCTCCACTGCGCTTTATACACGCGAAACAGCTCTGTTTAGAGACCGCCTGCCAGCATCCCACGGAAGAAGCAACCTGCACCGAGAGGAGACCTAAACGGTAATCAATTGCATTCAGAAGTCTACCCAGGTCAAGGCTGGGCCATTCCATGCATGAAGCTATGCGGTACAGCAGTGTACAGGAGCTCCCCGCTCAGCTGCATTGGGCTTACAAACTAATGCTATTTTGCATCTGACGATCTCTAGAGACCAACTGTCTTGACCTAGACAGCGAAGTAGACGGGACAATCGCCTATTGATCAAACTGACTTAGCTCCTTAGAGTAAGTACAAATCGTTGAGATCGATAGTTCCCTCGAATGGCTCCGGAACATTGGTAATTATCGGTCTGCCCTCGCCGAACTGCATCACACGAACACGAAGTTCAAGCGTTGGACTCGCAGAAGACGCGGCTAATCAGCTATTAATGAACTTGCCGATATTAATACGGCCATGTCCAATCGACGATATCCAATCATAGACGTGAACTGGCCGACAGCTTCCTTCCAATGGGGCCAAGACGGGTGTATCAACTATTGATCGACAGCAAGAATAGTGATAGAACTAAAGATGATTCCGGAATTATATACCGCAGCTCCACGGTCCAATCGTCGAGCTACTTCCATATTGATGGATGTCTAATCCCGAGACCATGGATGCCCGGGTTTCGGTACCTAGTACTCGATGCTCCTTGCATGAGCCGGTCGTATCCGCGGTTAAACCGAATACGGCGCTGGACGGCTCAACAACTTAGGGCAATGTGGCCCATCTAACAAAAACAATACTTCAGATGGAAGCGTGATTTGCAGTCGACGATGCCCTGATGCCTGATGCTGTGGCTCTGCTAGGTAAGTACACCTCTCTCATCGCATGGACATCATATGCTTACTTATTTGAACGGCCTGAGTCGAGATCGCTTTCATTGACGTGCCGCAGCACAATCGGTAAATGAGCTATCCTAGGCTCGCAAATGTGGAGAAACTTCTCAACGGAGACAAATCTATGCGCAAGTGCAAGCCCTTCCATCGGCCGAACCGCCTGAGGAGACTTCTCGAATGACAGATCAATAAAATCGATCAGACAAGGTTATTGTTACCTGATTTAGACATCTCGGAAGTCGGTACTCATGTCGAGAATGGAGACAGGAGAGTGGTTTGTCAAGCTGATGTGCCGGAATGATGATTAATGATGCATGAAAAATATGATTCATCATATATCAGGTGTCACTGTCTGTGGTTGAGACCCACCCCCAGCACCGCGAATCGAGTTCAGGGCTTGCGAAGCTCTAAGACTCAGAGCAATTGGCCATCCTATTGATCTGAACTAAGTCTGCTCTTGCACCATACGATCGGATACGTAAACAATATCCTCGATAGGATGCTGCCATTGTGTGACAACTATGAGGCTCTTCTCAAGTGACCAATTGGGTAACCGACGATCATTTGGTATTTATAGAGAGCTTCCGGCTGAAGGTGAAGGTCAAGTTGTTCCCACGAACCGTGCTGAGCATAAGTAGACGGAGTGTAGAGTCCAGGATGTCCATTGTGACAGCTGACAGCCCCTTACTGAATTCTGGAACCACCGTAGGATTTGTCAGCAGATGTCCTTCACTCAAGCCGATACAGATGGGTAAACGGGATTTGGAATGGTTATGCATCGAGATTGTCAATTCATAAATGTTGCATCCTCTCAGTTGCAGTCGATGATTGAACTTAGATGCCTCAGGTTGACTATTTTGACTGCCGTAACGGTCTAACCTTATCTTCTGTAAAATACAGAGCAAATCTCTGGTGTTCTGTTTTTTGCCCGTATGAGTCATGTATGATGGACTATTCTCCATCGCGAGTCCCCAATTATTGCGTCTCTTTCATCCTTCTATCATTCAGTTCGATGTTCTATATCCTCCGTATCTGTCTTCTTCTGAGTCAAAGGCATATGGAGGTTGTTCTTAGACATCAGTTGCAGTACTCCACAGTCTAGCAAGCGGCTGCATTAGTCGGCTACTGAGTTCGGCGGACGAATAAATCCCCTTCCGAGGCCGAGATATCGATGAATCGATTTGTCCCAGCAAAAGAAAACGCCCCGGAGTCGATCCTGAATTGGCCAGATGATGAACTGTTCCACCCCTTAGACATCTGCTAGTGATTATTTTGTTATTATTTTGACTTCTGAAAGTCCCTTTTTTCATTGAGCCAATCATCATCCTTCTTGGCCTTTTTTCTGTCCTCTTACACTACCTCGATTCATCCCTGGATTCCCTGGCGAGTCAGACTTAGCTAAGCTGGTCTTTCTTCCGTCGCATATTTTTCTGGGCACTCTAACTGGGGCCCTGTCAACCGTCCGTGCGGTGCCTTATTTCAAGTCTTTTTACGCATCCCCTTCGTCCAGTGATTAATATAGGTCGCGCGGGAAGAAAAGGCCGCCGAGCGTAACACTGGGGGCAAATTTCTCCAGGAGTCAAATCACTACTATCGGACCAGACCACTTTGAATAATAAGAAAATGGATCCCAACGCTGCCGGCTATCCTGCTCTGCAGCAACAGCAGCAGCACAACGCAGGCTATCCTGTCACCACACAGAGTCCACATGGACAGCAGTTCCCTTTCTATCCGAATGCTATGCCCTCCTCCTCCTCATTTCCCCAATCCAAGACGCCGGTCCAACAACCGCATCAGCAGCATTCTTTCGGTCCCGTGCCTCTGCAATCTGGCGGTCCCGGTGGAGCTATGATGCCGTCTGGCTTCCCTCAGCATCCGTCTGGTACGTTGACTTGTGATCTCCATGGTTATCTTTTCTTTTTCTGTTTTACCTTTTCATGTCTTCCAGCCATTCACCGACCCCCTTTCCTCTGGTCGGGTGCATTGTCCCCTTCGCCTGGTCCGTCGGTCGTCCTGTCGATCGAGACTTGCTTTGCTATCTTAAGCTTGTTTTGCTTTGGATGAACTTGATTCGGCTGTCTTCCTCAGTTCAACTGCCTGGTGGATGCGATGAATTAACTGTTCTATCTGCGCGGGTCGTTACTCGTTACCCTAACATCTTTTCCTGGACCCCTGCCCTTGCCTATCTAGTATCTAGATAGTATCTCCGAGCACCCTGTCCCACTACTTCTTGGACGACGCCATGGATGATTTAGACTCTTGGGCAAGCCGCTAACGTGATGTGCCTTTCCCGCTTTGCAGGACCCCACGGGAATTTCTCTGCTGCTTTCACCCAACCTCCTGTTCCAGCCACTCTTAACCAGTTCGTACCGCATCAGGGCACCCCGAACTCGAACATGTCCCCGAGTGCGGCGCAAACCTTCTCCCAAAACATGGCTTCGGTCTCTGCGAATAGCATGCTTCCAGCACAACAACAACAGCAGCAGCAGCAGCAACAGCAACAACAACAACAACAGCAACAACGCCCTGTCCAGCAGCCAAATCAACAGCAAGGACCCGTTCCGGCAGCAGGGCAGACTCAGGCAGCGGCAGCGCGAGAGAGGGCTCGAGTCTCAACCCTTCTGGATATCAACTCCGTCTTGTTGCAAGAGGTCGTGAATCTGCAGGCGGCTGGTAAGGCTGGCGGGCCTCCCAACCAACAAGGATCGCAAGACGGCAATCCATCACCAACTTCCGAACAGGCGACCGAAGCAGCCAAAGGTCAGACGCAGAAGCCCAGTCTCGAGTATGTGGAGTGTATGCGCCGTCTGCAGGCCAACCTGGCCTATCTGGCGACTATTGCCGATCGGGCTAAGAAATCCGGTGGTGTGGCCCCCGCCGCCCCGGCCATCATGACGCCGCCTCCCAACATGCCAGCGATAAACGAGCTCTACAACAAGTTGAATGAGCTGTTCCGGACGCCGAAAGGTGCCGTGGGTACACCCCAACCGAGCCCGCAGGGTACGCCCGGCAACAGCAAACCGAGCCCGTCACCCGCGGCCGAGACGGCGGTTTGAGATTGGGCACATAGGGTTCATTATTCAGATTTGGAATAGCAATCGGCCAGCACACGGAGGCAACTCAAAAAATCGCCCCTCTTCTGTAGGGCTACCTGCGCTGTTCTCGGCTTTCATCCGATCGGCGCACCTTGATTCCAGACCCGGGGGAGCCATCGGTGATCATTGCTGGTCGTGGGATTACGCTCGTACGCAGAAACGGTGCGCCTGCCGGCACTCGATAAAACTGGGAACGTGCGATCCGGCTGCAGGCTTTCAGTGATAGACTCACTTGCCGTTTATAACTGGGAGGACAGCTGAAGGAACTCTCCGTAACCATCACCAGCTCTCCCGTTCTCTCAGTCTCCGTCAAGAAGCAGTACAAGGGGATCTCTTTCATCTAGCCTTATCTACAACAGAGTGGCGCCATCCGCGATACCCCCTGCACCATCAGTATCAATACGAGGCGCGATGGACAGGCACTCGGGGAGCTCTCCGATGCTATCGACACCGTCTTTTCCCTGTCCTGTGGATATGGAAGCGGGAACTTGAACTGATCTACTGTCCTTGGGTATTGTAGGTGGTTTTGCAACGATAAGTGTCATATCCTCTTGACTTGTATCTACATGTATACTAGGAAGTGATGTATATTACAGAGCTCCATGGAGATGAGGCGCTGTTCCGAGTGTGACGTTGCCATGACAGTAGTCGTGGGATTTGTGCTGTTTCACATATAGAAGACCAGGGTAGAACAACAATTCAATTTCGGACGACGATCCGCTCAGTCTATCTTCAAGATAGTGTAGTCTATACAGTTTGCATACGGTAGAAATGGTCAGAAGACATGAGGACTATGACTGCCCATCATCACTTGATCCCCCTTCCGGCCACAGTCCGGCCAGGACCCTGCCCAATCAGTGGCCTGCGCTGCGGGTGTCCGCCCTGCAAAAAAAAGAACCTTGGGAAGCTCTAGACTTCCTATCCTCTCCCTACTGACCTTCGTCTCACCCTCCCTTTCATTCCTTTTCTTTTCTTTTGCTTGTCTTTGCTTCCCCTCTTCTATCCTAGTAGATGACTTGGAGGGGGTGTCTTGTGAATGTCTTGCGTCTTGCTCCCTTTGTACAGAAGGAGCCCGCCGGTCGCTACTACTATCACTAACATTACTGCTACTTCCGCCTCCGCGCCGCCCCCGTCGCTAAACACCTCTACACCTCGACTTTCCACACAGCCTGTTCGACTTTTCTGGAGTAGTTCACGATCGCCTGCTGTCTACGGTATTACTTCTGTATCGTCACTGCCGCATCGACATCGATTTCTCTCGCGGTGGACCAGCGTCGCAACACCTGTCATACGCAGCAATCTTCAGCCGAACACCCGCTTGCTTTCCTCCCTCGCGCCCTTTACTCGCTCCCGTCCCTCCCTATCTCAGTCTTTCCGAAAGAGCATGGATCTAAATGGCGAGACCAGCACAAAGCGCAAGCGCAGCTCCGTCGCCGCCCCCGCCGAGCATCCCGCCAAACACCTCAAACCCGAGAACTCGACATTAACGCCCGGCGACGCGACGCCCGCGAACGGGACCGTCTACGATGTCGAGGACGAGGAGGATACGAGCCGGATGATGCCTATCGGCCCCGCACAGGCGGATTCGCCCGAGTGGCAGGCTACGATCGAGAAGGTGGTTAAGAGCGTGGTGTCGATCCATTTCTGCCAGACTTGTTCGTTTGATACGGATTTGTCGATGAGCAGTCAGGCGACGGGGTTTGTGGTTGATGCTGAGCGTGGGTATATCCTGACGAATCGTCATGTGGTTTGTGCGGGGCCGTTTTGGGGGTATTGTATATTTGATAATCATGAGGAGTGCGACGTGCGTCCTGTTTATCGAGATCCCGTGCACGACTTTGGGATTCTGAAATTCGACCCCAAGGCGATTCGATACATGGAATTGACGGAGCTCAAGCTTCGACCGGAGGCGGCCCGCGTGGGTTGTGAGATTCGGGTGGTGGGTAACGATGCAGGGGAGAAGCTGAGCATTCTGTCTGGTGTCATCAGTCGGCTCGACAGAAACGCGCCGGAGTATGGTGAAGGTTATTGTGATTTCAATACGAACTACATCCAGGCCGCGGCTGCCGCTAGTGGTGGCAGTTCCGGCAGTCCTGTCGTCAATATCGACGGCCATGCAATCGCTTTACAGGCTGGAGGTCGCGCGGATGGTGCGGCCACGGACTATTTCCTTCCCCTAGACCGCCCCCTTCGTGCGTTGGAGTGCATCCGACGCGGTGAGCCTGTCGCCCGGGGTACGATTCAGACACAGTGGATCCTCAAACCTTTTGATGAGTGTCGTCGCTTGGGATTGACTCCAGAGTGGGAGGCTGCGGTTCGCAAATCCTCACCGCATGAGACCAGTATGTTGGTGGCTGAGATCATATTACCCGAAGGGCCTGCAGATGGAAAGCTCGAAGAAGGAGATGTCCTGCTGCAGGTAAACGGGGAGCTCCTCACGCAGTTCATCCGATTGGACGATATCCTCGATTCAAGCGTCGGCAAGACTGTCCGTTTGCTGGTTCAGAGAGGCGGTCAGAATGTCGAGGTGGAATGTGAGGTTGGCGATCTGCATGCCATCACGCCAGATCGTTTTGTCGCGGTAGCTGGTGGCACTTTTCACAATTTGTCCTATCAGCAGGCCCGGCTTTATGCCATCGCCGCTCGAGGAGTGTATGTGTGCGAAGCAGCAGGCTCTTTCAAGTTGGAGAATACCCTGTCGGGATGGATTATTGATGCTGTCGACAAACGCCCGACCCGGAATCTAAACGAGTTCATTGAAGTAATGAAGACGATCCCCGATCGGGCTCGGGTGGTCATCTCGTATCGTCACATTCGAGATCTCCACACCCGAGGTACCAGCATCGTGTACGTAGACCGCCACTGGCATCCCAAGATGCGCATGGCCATTCGTAACGACGAGACGGGTCTATGGGACTTTTCTGATGTTGCCGACCCCGTGCCAGCTGAACCTCCGGTTCCGAGGAAAGCTGATTTCATTCAACTTGACGGAGTCAGTCAGGCTGCGGTTTCGGATATCGTGCGCAGCTTCGTACGTGTCTCATGCACCATGCCCTTGAAGCTCGACGGGTATCCGCAAGCCAAGAAAACCGGTTTCGGGTTGGTGATTGATGCCGAAAAGGGTCTGGTTGTGGTGTCCAGAGCCATTGTTCCATACAATCTATGTGACATCAACATCACTGTGGCCGATTCGATCATTGTCGCCGCCAAGGTTATCTTCTTGCATCCTCTACAGAACTATACCATCATCCAATATGATCCCAGTCTTGTACAGGCTCCTGTTCAGAGCGCCAAGCTGAGCACCGAGTACATCAAGCAGGGCCAGGAGACCATCTTCGTTGGGTTCAATCAGAACTTCCGAATCGTCGTCGCCAAGACAGCCGTCACCGACATCACCACCGTCTCGATTCCCGCGAATGCCTCGGCGCCGCGCTACCGTGCGATCAACCTGGATGCTATTACGGTTGATACGGGCCTGAGTGGGCAGTGCACGAACGGTGTGCTGATTGGGGAAGATGGAGTAGTCCAGGCTCTGTGGCTCAATTATCTGGGAGAGCGCACCCCGAGCTCTCACAAGGATGTGGAATACCATCTTGGTTTCGCCACGCCGGCGCTCCTGCCCGTTACATCCAAGATCCAGCAGGGGATCATTCCGAAGCTGCGAATCCTCAACATGGAGAGCTACGTGGTTCAGATGAGCCAGGCCCGCATCATGGGTGTCTCGGAGGAGTGGATTCAGAAGGTAGCGCAGGCGAATCCATCGCGGCATCAGCTATTCATGGTGCGCAAAGTCGACTGTCCTCCGCCGCAGTTTACGTCCACAACGGACACGTTACAGGAAGGGGACATCATCTTGACTTTGGACGGTCAACTCATCACTCGCGTCTCTGAATTGGACAAAATGTATGAGAAGGAGGTCCTCGACGCTCTTATTGTGCGCAACGGACAGGAGATGCATATCAAGCTACCGACGGTACCCACCGAGGACTTGGAGACCGACCGTGCCGTTGTCTTCTGCGGAGCTGTGCTGCAGAAGCCGCACCATGCCGTACGTCAGCAAATTTCCAAGCTTCACAGCGAGGTGTATGTCAGTGCAAGGGTATGTCCAACATTGTACTTGAGAAATGTAGTCGTTGTACTAACCTCCTGCAGAGTCGCGGTTCTCCGGCCTATCAGTATGGCCTCGCGCCGACGAATTTCATCACCGCCGTGAATGGCGTTCCGACGCCGAACCTTGACAGCTTCGTCAGGGAGGTCAGCAAGATTCCAGACAATACATACTTCCGGTTGCGTGCCGTGACCTTTGACAACGTGCCATGGGTTGTAACGATGAAGAAGAACGATCATTACGTAGGTGCCTCTTTTCCTTTTCTGGATGTTTCTGTTAGCTGACTGGAGACAGTTCCCCATGTCTGAATACATCAAAGACCCATCTCAGCCACTTGGGTGGCGCACGGTATCCCATGACAGAGACAGGCACAAGGATGGCATCACCCCCGACGCAGCCAATCTCAATCCAGACGCCATGGACGAGGCGTACGAGGAGGTCAGTGACGTTGAACCAGAGGTTGATTGAATTGTAACTATCAGTGCGTAGTAGGATTGAGTCCTGCTGAGCACATGTATGTATGTGTAGATAGGGTCTCGGCCCTTGTATACTTCTTGCAGATATGCATGATAAAACCATAGACCATCAACGGACGCATGCTTCCAGATGTCTCATCCGGGGACTTAGACATTATTGCTACCATAGCATCACACAAAGAAGTGGTGAATCAGGATGTGGGCTATGGTCTTTGTTGACCATCCACCAATCTAGGGCTTAAGAGGTATTCACATAATATACACCTAAGGCATGAATTTCACAGCACAAGGGAAGGCAGCAAAATGAACAGTGAATATTCTAACCTTTAGTACTGACATACTCAAACTATTGTGTCAAAGGACTCCCTCACTTACTTGTCTGTAGATATTTCCACTTCTCCAACTCGTCCTTGACTACAATAACCACGATATTGGGATACCAGTTACGATTTCTACTTCCTCCAGCCACTATCGACGACTGGCTATCGCTTCGCAAGAGCCATAAGCTCAAGGAAACGATCTTAAGCGGTTTGTGGGATGCTGATCTCCGGTCAGGATCAAAAATCAAACCGGAGCAGTTCATACTATTTCAGGCCCTCCGGTTGCCTCAGAGAGACGGGAGCAAGTCGAGTCCTTGCCACAGGCCATCAGGCATTCAGCTAAAGCATCAGATCTGCAGTGAATGGTCAAGGACCAGTGACGGTCGAGTTGACTTTTATATTCCAGCGAAGAAGCGGGCGATTGAGTTGCTTCGGGATCATGACCGGGTCAATGAACATATCTCTCGATTCAAGGAGGGAGGGAAGGGTATGACTAAAGCCCAGGAAGCGCCGAAGGCGTCTATCTACATTGCTCAAAAAGTTCCTGCAACTGGCTAATCGGGATGTGAGTTTAGTCAATCTGATGTGCATGCAGAGGGCGAACCAGAGTCTCCCGCTTGCTAGTACGAAGTAGGTTATAACTCTTCCTCTTTGTGATATAGTAATTAATTATATCCGTTTTAGGGGCCTCCGGAATGTGACATGATGGCGGGACAGGGCCTGAGTTCTGAACTTCTGGCCCCGTACCGCCTGTAGCTGCTACCAGCCTACCACCACAGGCAGCACGCCTTAATCCTCGACGGTGGTAACACGTGCGGTCGAGACGATGGATGAAGATGTGTCCTACCTTCCAAATGTTGATCAATCCGAGCATGCAGGCTTTGATTTCCATTCTCCAGACAGCAGGAACCTGGAGTCTTTTGCTGAAGTGGCCTGCTACGCACCGTGACACCGTCACTGTATTGCTGAATTAGATTTCCCTAGCGAATCCAGGCCTTGATGCCAGACCAGAAGGATCTGGCAATGCAGGTCCTTGCATGGGTCGCGTGTTCCCAGCGACCAACACTGGGCACGCGACGTTTCAAACATGCTATTGCGAGGGTGTTATGTCTGTGTTGATGATCTCTACTTTTCCTGTGCGGGACCAGCATTGGCGAAACAGCGCACGGGAGGGACTACATACATGGACGACGAGCTTTGGCTATACGCGCGCCCAGATCCCTGACGGAGAACTACAACTCCAACGAACACCTCCCAATTCCGGACATACAGGCTCGGGTCCAAGGCTGCGAGTTCCGCCGTTTCTGAACATGCTAGCCGTCTGGCCTTTAGGTGTGGGTTTAGCTGTGTTGATTGTCATCGTCTACTGGGCCTATAAGGCCATCGACCGACGGTAAATTCCATCGCCACGGTTGATATTGGTAATAGATACTAACACTTTCTGTCATAGTTACTCAACGTCGCATGTCCACCCTTTCCCTCACGACGGGACCTGGAACAGTACGAGGTTTGGAGCCTCGCCTTCAACAATCCTAGACGGCGCCCAAAAAAGACATCTCAAGGCTAAGGCGAGTCAAGAGACGGGGACCGAGGACGGGGACGACGGCAATTACTAGAGGCTTGTTCCGTCGTGAGGAAAGGGGAGGACGTGACGTCGAGTAGACGCTTGTGTATATGCGAAGACCGTGGTATGTCCTTGACCCTAATGACATTGAAGAGAGACTGCGGTAATACCTGATATTTCTAAAACAATCTCCATGTAGGTTTTTCTTGTTTTTTCAGAGATTGATTTCTTGCAGCGCTCATTTCTTCAGACATAAGGGCAAGGCCCCCTGTTGCTATACATGCAAGAAAAGCAACGCGGTATGAACCTGATCTATACTCATTTTTCTCATTTTTTACATCATTTTACTTATTATTGCTCGATTTTTCAGAGAATGCCTGCCACCATCGCCACCCATGGTCCCGATGGCCGCGAGATCCTCCCCTGTGGCTGTCCTTATGAAGTATGTAGTTGGGTTTCTTGTTTTTTCTGAATGCTGACCATGCGAAATTTCGGTCTTACTGATATTTCTAACTTAAATAGCTGGCGATGCTGGAGCAGTGGTGTGTCCTCAAGGGACTTTGGGGCATGGTAAGAAATCCCTTATCATTTCATGGTAAATCCGGGTCTTTTTACTAATTTTCTCGGTTTTACCGAGAATTAGGCCAACCGCCTCGAGCAGGAAGTTAGGAACTATACCTGACAAATATTCTAACTTTGTCTAGTGATGCGCGAAGATGCTGCAAGCAAGGACTTTGCTCGACCGCTACTACCGCAAGCAGACAATCAGGCCGACACAATGGCGGCCACCATTGCGAGTGTGTCGGTGTTTGAGGACAAAGGGGTTAGACACGCACTCGCACCGATATCGCACCCTCAGTCCGCTGGGGTGGCAGAGAGAGCGGTACAATTGGTCCTTGGTGCCCTGAGGCGAGAGTGCTATCGGAATCCGGATTTAACAGCCAGATGATCCAGTACATTACCAGAAATCATGGTATCCATCAACACGCGGCTCGTTCGAATCCACAGGTACACACCAGCGGAAGTGATGGTGAGCAGGACGACCGGGGTTTCTCTGATTCTTGGTGAAGGACGACGACAAACGTTCGCGACATGATGCCACAGACCCGTTTGGGCCAGGCCCATTACCTGGTGGCTGACACAGTCAAACTGCGCTACCTCTTTCGGATTTTCATGCGCGAAGGGTTGTGGCCCAAGCGGGAATCAGCGTCGAAGAAGAATTTTCTGCCAGCGAGTCGAACCATCATGATAAAGCCCACGATGGGCGCGTGCCCTTGCCTTCACCGGATTTGCTCAAAGTCCACTGCGCGATCGCCGACATCCTCCATGCCACCGGCATGGCCGAAAAGATTGACAAGATCCTCGATGACACTGAGGCAGCACTGATCTCGCAGAGCTGCTTTCAGTGACTGAGATTGGCATGGTCCCCTCGATCCGACAAAACAAGCACTTGAAGCTGGAAAGCCCGAAGACCAGTGACACGATGGAGAGACCCATAGCTCCCACTCAAAGCGCAAATACCTCGTGCATTGGCCTATTATCATGTGGATGACAGAGATGTTTCGGAGCTGTGGCAACTGATACTGCGCAGGACCCGCTGATATAAGACGCTTCTGCTCACGAGAGCAGCTGTGGCGTAGGGTCCATTGCTGTAGTCGTCGCATCTTCTCACACTATTCATCGGCCGGACCAAGAAAATGCTAATTAATCATGATCATTGCTGATGTTGATTATCGACTCTAATATTGTGCTATCTAGTTACTCAACTGGACATGTCGAGCCCTTTCCGCATTCTGGAAGTCAATTCAGTCCGAAACACGGCGACATCCTTGGGATGTTGGCATCGGCAATGAATGTCCTGGGCCCGCTGATACAAGGACTCTCCGTCCTGACTCCTGGCCATCCCATCAAACTTATAGCACATTCACAACCTGCATAGTGTGAGCTTCGTCCGCAATGATAACGGTTCTTACCGGATGGGCGGTTCTTGCCTCAATGATACAACCACCTACTCGCACTGCTGATGAGTATGGTACGCTCGTGGCTGGGGAGCAATCGCTTGGCTGAACGAGAAGCCTGCCTGGCGGACTGGCCGGAACTTTATGCAGGGCACGAATTGAACTGGCTCGCTCAGTACATCGGAATGAGCAGAGTCCTACTGTCCATATCCGTTGGGAATCAAAGCTCTATTACCTTGTATTTGGGGAGTACTACATACTCTGTGGTTCCGCATGCAAACCATTGAAGGAATGGCTAATCGGTGCCTGGACAAACAGCGTATGGCGCGGTAAGGCCCGTCTGTCTTTTGGACAGGTCGAGGTCCCCACAACGGCACAGCACGAGAAGGTCCTTGTCATCAACGCAGAGATAATCAACGGCATCGAGTTCAGGGCTCCCATGCTTGACTGGGATGTTCGTCTATCAAACCTTCAATGATCCACCTTTGGGATAAGGACGTACTAGTCCCGACGATGGATTTCTGACATCCGAATCTCCCACTCATCTCAACCTTCAACATGGCAAATCTAATTGCGATGACCGGGGCGGATGCCCTCAAGGAACCCCTTCCTGACCTTCGAGTCAGCCAGAAGAAAACTACCCACCATGCCCTCTTCAAGTCTACTTTGTCGGAAAATTGGAGGAATGGCCCAACTTCAAGGCCGAAGTGGCCAATACTTTTCAGGCCCAGACCTAGAGCCCACAGGTTATAGATACGAGAATTATAGGACCTAACGCTGCTAAGTCGACAGATACAGAGCATGTCTATGTGTCTTGCGAGACTGATGTCCAAGGAAGACTATTTGAACGGGCTGGCCAAGTCCTAGGTGCGGCGTTTAAGGCTCAGCAGCAGGACATTACATTCGGCAGCTTTAAAGGGGCCATACCGCCATATCCAGGTATAGCAAGGTCCCTGATTTCGTGACCATAGACCGATCTGGCATAGCGATGGCTGTAAGAGAAGCCAGATGTGGCACGTCCAACTATTAACCGGGTGTCGTGGAGATGCCGGCCGATCTATGGGCCACACTGAAAGGCTACGTACCCTTGATGCCAACGATGACACCGTGGAACTCCTTCTCTACGGACGAGGCCGATGACAGGCAAGATCCAGTTCACGCAAACTTTCTTATAACGTCCAAAGAGGGGCAAAAGATCACATAAGCACATTGCTAATCGGGGGGAAACACGCATGGTTTTCAAAAGCCGAGTATAATGCGGGCAAGAGTGTCGCGGACTACTTCCCTAAACCCCCGAATCCGGCAATGGATCTGGTGAAGAAGGTTGACGCAGGGAAGAGTGGGCCTTGGTCTCTGCCACCCTGGCATCTGGAGCACTAAGGCGCAGCAGTCGCTTCCTGCACGGAATTGGAGTAAGTCCGGTCAAATTTTGTCGACGGGTCTGGAAAAAGTGCCAAGTGGCAACAGGCTGTTTCCGAAGAAACGGGTGTCGACTACACCGGTCTGGGCTGTTTTCAGATGGGTCATGACTGTACCGAAAAAGACATCAATGACCTTCTGGAGGCCCAACGGAGCATCAGCGACCTAGACCTTCTCGACCGCATGCAAGCAGAGGAGCTGCGTTGTATCCGATGTTCATGCGTCGTCTAGATGATGCCAATCAGGTAGTCGTCCAACACAAGGATCGCGACGCCGCGGCCAGAACCACCGTTCCTGCTCAATCACCAGAGCCAAAGACGCTATTACCAGATTGAACGCATACATCGAAGGAAAGAAGGTTGTACCTGAGGAAGACGATGATGAGCTTCTCGTTCTTTCAGACAAAGAAGACACCCCTCAAGACGACGGAGGTTTACCTATCCCGACGAACCTCAACCTTTTGACCCACTGGATCCTCGAAAGGTATGAGACATGGTTGAAGCCTGTGCACGTTCATCCTTGCTACATTTCCATCTCGTTGCTGTCATCATGGCCGGAAACACCGCACAGAGAGTTGGCAACAAACGCACCAAGCTTGACGAACGCTCAATCAAAAGAAGAGCTCGAGAGAAAGAACAACAAGAAACCAGCAGAAAGCGATCTTGACGAAGACGAAGAGATGTTTGGCGACATCGCATATGTTACGGTTGCACACAGCACGCCTGGGCGAGAAATCACGTCGAGTACGTCCCTAACGGTAAAAAAGTGCAGGAGAAGGGATTTGCGTCTTCTGGCAACACAGGTGGTGGGTCCTCGGACGGCGACACGGGACCTGTCGAAGGCGACCCCCTTGCGACGATGACGCCGATCCGGGCTGTGTCACAATTGAAAGGCCTGACAATGCTAGTGATGGCGAGTTATGAGACCGCGTACTTCCACCGAGCTCAAAGAGTTAATCCAATACCATGTGGGAGCCACATATCGATGCCTTCTTGAACAGGTCCCGCGAGCCTTCCAGTTAACCTATGGCCAAGTCCCTATTCGTGTTACCGACTTTGAGGCTCTCAAGGTAATGGGGATGGTCCAGGGGCTGTCCATAGTATCTATCCAGCATCTTAACGATGAGTTGTGTCTCTGGTTATTTTGCGAATTCGCAGAGCCTCTTAGAGGCATCTAGCAGAGGACTAAGGCAGGGTACTTAAAGAGAAGATGAATAGGGAGGTAGGGCATTATCAGGAACTGTATAACAGCAAGTGGGAAGAAGGCCAGGATTTCTGAGATTGACCTTCAGGAGGCTCCGATGTGGGCTGAAGTAAGTTATAGTCTATCCCTTACTCCTTGTGACATAGTAACTGATTATGTCCGTTTTAGGGCCCTCCTGACGAGATCATGATGTCCGGACAGGGTCCACCGTCCAGCTGTTTGAAGAACCTTCCTGGCCGCATTTACAGGGGAATATCAGCTGCAAACTTTAGCTTTGAGCCCCCTACCAGCAGGAACCCTTGGGACCTGGTCCAAGGTGGCCGGTCACGCACGGTCAACGACTTGCTGAGTTAAAGTTACACATCCACATGGCCGTTAGCGTTCGGCGCCAACAAGTTGATACTTTGAACTGGCTTCAAAGTCAGTTGCCACATTCTATAACAAGAGAGGCCAAGGGCAGAACCTCGAACACAACCCCCTCCTGGAGGGGATCCTGGGGCACAATAATTATACACTGGAGCAACGCATTCAGATGGCAGCGGATAGAGAAGAGAAGAATCAGTTATACACAGACAATACCAACCCGCTTATCAGAGAGCTTTGCGAGAAAATCCGACACCAGAGTTCAGGGCCAGATGCAACCGGAACAATCAAAAGCAGAAACCAGCGACACGGGCTCGACAGCAAGATTCTATTTTATCAAAGCGATACCACTGTGATGTGTGCAACGTCTCCTGTCGAGATGCAGCATCCCTCCGAGTCCATAACCAGAGCAAGCGGCATGCAAAGAAAATGGAAATGGGTGACAGTGATTATAACTGTGATACTTGCAATATTTCTTTCAAATTTCTATCCAACTTTAGGCTTCATTATAGCAACATCGAGCCCGAAATTGGCAGTCAGGTCGCCTACAGCCTTGATTGCGATAAACAGATTGAAGCAAAATCTGTCTATATTAATTTCAACTCTTTCCACGTCACGATGCCAAACGAGGTGCACAACTGCTCAAATTCTTGGGTTATCCAACAGTTCGGGCTTTCCTATAAGTCGGGGTTTCTCAGCGACCTGGAATATGCCAGCCCCGGAGACGGCTACCTCGAAGCCCTGCAGGCAGACAGCGCGGAGATCTACTTCGACAGGAGTTGTTCGAGCCATACGAAAACTGGGAGAGACAGGGATGGTGCACTGTACTTCCCTGCGTGCAACGACGATGTTGACCTGCTCGAGTTCCTAGTCAAGGTCGCCGCTCGGTTCCCGACTCATGAAGTAGAAGCCTTGAAAGTGATCCTTGAAGGCTGCGGCGGCAATGCTAGTGAAGCAATTGCAGAGATTGAGAGCCTCTGTATTACCATCTTCGACGAATCTATGACATTATGTGAGGAGGACGTCCAAGATCATGATGAAGAAAGTGGCTGTATCGTCAAAGAGGATATGGCCGGCCAAAGTGACCAAAGTGATGCTAACACGGAGGATCAAGCAGCCATGATGAGAGACGAAGAGGTCTATGACTCTGATTAAGAAGATGATTATCATGATTTTAGTGGATATCACCAGTTGCCCCGGCGCATACGGAGACCCCTTCGACCAAAGTACACTAGGATATCACTCACCTTCGGTAAGCTACGAGTATCTATCAACACAAGCATATTCAAATAGAGCTAACTTTAGTAGAAGCCACCCAGATGGCCCCGACTTCCTCACCCACTGCCACCCCACAACATCGACAGAGAGCTGCATCCCAACTAGCCGTCTACCCTGGCGCGATTTCGGCTGACCAAGTCGATGTATGATGGGGTGGAATACTGGGACCTTCTAGACCTCTCAGGGCCCTGTATGAGCAGCTTGGGTCAAACTCCCATAACAGCAAGCAAGAGGAGTTTTTACCTCCCGTTAACCGTCGTCTATGGACATTGGTGTGCAAAGCTCATCGCGAAGAGTAGACCCAGTTAGCCAAGAATGTTTTAGTGCAGCTGGACCGAGGACGGTGAGTTTCATCTTGGAGCGTCTAGGGGGGTTTTGCGGTTGATAGAGGGATGGGCTCCTCGCTTGCCGTGTTGTCAGTGAAGACATCGATACCCTCATCGTTGTTGCGAACGGCGAAATAATCAGCAACAATCGACTCGACTTGACGGTGACGAAAGCAAGGCGAAGGTGCCTCCAGAAATCTTAGTTTCATGCATCTCAGCCTGGTTTTTGCATGAGTGGATAGGCTTTCCTCAGCAGGTCCTGACCTTGTGCAACACTCTGAATCTCGACGTCAATGTGTCTATAACAGATGATTCGGACACAAATGAGCGCTACATCGTTGACCGATATTGGCACAGGCACACTGAACAACCTCTAGCGTGCTGTGATAGCCTGCATCGACATTTAGAATATCGCTGGCTCCCTCTCCATCTCTGGTTCCTATGTCAGCTCTTTCGCTGGAGCTTGGCCAGGCACTTGAAACGGGGGCTGTACCGCCATCCTTTTGAGCCTGTCTCCAGGTAGCGGACCTATCAGCCTTAAGAACTTTCGTCCAAGAAGCTCGAGCGGCACCACGCTTATGTGAAATGTTATCCGACACCTTCTATGCGCCTCCCTGGATTTGGCATCAGAACCCACTGAAAGATCGTAGCTCATCATGTTCATCTTCATCACGAGAATTCGATATTGGTACACAAGTGCCAATCGCCACTGATGACATTCGCATTCCATTTGAGGTTTTTGTTGGTTGACAAGCTGTAAAGTCTGGAGAACATGACTCTGCAGAGGCTGGCAGCACGATTCTACGTATGATCTTTGCGAGATTAACGAGATTTTTGACGACAGTGTATGTGTGTTCATGAACCATCCCTCTCTGCTGTGAGGCTAACATGCATAAAGGTTTGCAATAAACATGCGACCAGTTCAGAAATGACCATCAGGACGTCCCAATGGCCATAAGTTGGAGATTATTCCTTGATTATCTCTCCACGACGGCCGGGCATTAGACTCTCAATAGAGCATCTTGCCAACATGACAGATGAGATAATGACGCATGGGCCCTAACAACATCTATGAAAGCATGCACTTCACAGAGATGGCAATAAATGCATTATATCAGATAGGAAGCCCTGTTTCCACACCTTGTGGTCGTATGTGCCGGAAGATGAAACTTAGCCAAATATCTCATTAGCAAAGTCGCTTCATTTGGTGAACCATATGTAGAACGCGATTGCTTTCGTGGTAGAATGTAGGGTCCAAAATAATGACTAGCTTTCTACCTTCATATCAGAGGCTTGGTGGTAGAGACTAGAGACCGAATCTAAAGCCTTCTGCTGTCCACCGAATCACAAACTTCTTAGGGCTTCACTGAGAATGTCATAGATATGTATTTCTCAGGCTATCCCATGAATGAGGGGATAGATAATGCCTGTCTCGACCCCTGCATGCACGTATAGTGCCATGTAGATGTTGATGGCCACTGGATTGTACGTCGATCTTCATTATTTTTTCTCTCTTGTGCTGGTACCTCTGTTGCACTACTTGTTCGTGACTCACTAGCAGGGCTTACAACTTTATATAATAGAATGAGTAAGTAAAGTCAACAAGTAGCATCATTGGTCTAGTGGTAGAATTCGTCGTTGCCATCGACGAGGCCCGTGTTCGATTCACGGATGATGCATTCTTTTTTCCCCAGGCACCCCTACTGGCATAATGATTTTTGGTGGCTTCCTCCCTCTCTTGTTTCTTCTTTTTCTTATTCTTTTAATCTTCCTTTCTCTTTTCTTCCTCCTTCTTTCTCTATCTTGTTTGCCCGTCTGCTACTCCTAGTAGTTGTTCGAATGGTGATGTTGGATGCGGCAGGTACAGATATATATAGACTGGACGGAGTGGACAGTACTAGGCTATTATTTTGACTGGAAGAAAACCAAGCCTTCGACTACATCAAAGTACCTAAAACTCATTCGAGGCTGATGTAAATCTAAATGCATTAATTATGTTCCCAATAATGCGACTACGAAGCTAATAGCATATCAACGATCCGCAAACGCCGCCAGGTATGTCAATCACCCAATTCCTTCCAGCTCAGCTGTCGCTAGCAATGCACCCCAACATAAAAATTGAATAAATATCCGAACCAATGTAAGAATGGGGCCAGATCATCAGTTAAAGCTCCAGCCGCCATTGAGCCTCAGCCGTTGACGCTCGGCGAGGTCACGCCGGATTTCCTCCTGGGTCAGTCCATCGGCACCGGACCAGTGGGCGCTGCTGGTACGCTCACGGAATTTCTTGATCTTTTTGTCCCCTTTGAATGTCTCCTCCAGCGAGAACGGAGCGATGGGACCAAAGATGGAGTCCGCCTCCATGCCTTCCTGCTGGCGAAGGATGTTCTCGAGCTCCTTAGGCTGAGCCCATTTGGGAACGGGGAGCATCTCCGCATCTGAGTCCTCATCCTCACTATCGGTAGCAATTTCAGGAAGATGAATGTTCTCGCCGCTGGGATAGTTGGGAGATGGTTTCGCCGGTGCCCTTTGAGCCGAGCTGGCGCCTGGAGTCTTATGTCCAGATAGCTGAGACGCGGCATTACTGGGTTCTGCAAAGGGTATCTTGCCGCTTGCGTACTTTGCCATATCCATGGGGTGAGCTGGTCTCTGGGGCTGGGCGGTTTTAAAGATCGAAGAGCCTGGTTGATGCGTAGAAGGTTGTCCGTGGCCATAGATGGGAGGTTTCATGGATTCCTGAATATGAAATGAGCAAACACAACCAAACTAATTCAAGAACGCCGACAGCCTACCTTGCGGATCCCCGACTGTCTGATGGGCGGGGCCATTGTGGGTCGAATGGCGGACATGGGGTTGTGTTCATCTTCCGTCTTCCTGCGCTTAGATTCCCCGGAAGGTTGGACAGTACTGGACTTCATAGCTGCGGGACGGTAGCTGGCTTCGTCATCCAGCCCTCTTTTTGGTGGTTTTGCCGGATTGGGTTGAGGCGGGTTGATTGTCCGACCGAAAAGTTGGATGGATCCAAGCCGTGACGCGGGTCGGGCAGCCTGTGAAAGAGGTCTCTCTGGCTGGACAATTGAAGCCTAAAGTACATGAAGCGTCAGCATCGGCTTCAAGCTGCGTCGCGAGATACACTTACCCGTTCGTTAGTAGGTTGTTGACTGCCCTGTCTTTCGAGTCTCCGTGCATTTTCCTGTCTCCGCTTCTCGATCGCCTGTATCTGGGCGGCCTTCTTTGCATCCTCAGCAGCAAGCCTTTCCCGGCGTTCGGCCTCTGCTCGGCTGCGCATTTCTTGACGACGCGCTTCTTCTTGCTGCTGAGCAGCTCGCTTGCGTTCCAACTCACGTCTCTGCTCCTCCCTGCGGCGCGCCTCTCTTTCTTCCTGCTCCCTCTTTCTTTCATTCGCAAGTTGAACTTTGCGCTGCGATTGGCTGGAGACTGAGCTCTTGAAACTGCTATTTGAAGAGGCGGTATGTAAAGAAGAATTGCTTGCCTTCTTCTTGAGAGTTGGCGCCTTTGAAGCTGAGGGCGGTGCAGCGAAAGAAGAACTGGGCTCCGGACCGCTAGACGCCACAGAAGTTGATGCCAGTGGGATCTGACGCGAAAGCGCGCTGCCAACACGAATGGAGACGGGCTGAGGCTTGGGTTTCTGGAGGACTTCACGAGTGGGTTTGACAGGGCGACGATCGTTCTGCTTTGGCTGCTGTTGGGAGACAGACATTCGGCTGGGCGCTCGAGAAACACTTTCGAGGCTGGTCTCGGGCTCTCTTGATTGATGTCTCTGCAGCGGCTGTGTCTTCGAGCTCGCTGGAGCGGCGGCTGCCGGAGGAGCGTTACGTTCTTCTTCTTCCATCCGCGCCCTTTCCTGAGCGATCTTCAATTGAAGGGCTTTCTGGCGTTCCTCTGCCCGCGCTTTTTCCGCCTGCTCCTCTTCTCGGCGACGATCTTCGAGCTCTTTCTGCTTGCGTTTTTCTTCCCGCTCCGTCGAGCTTCGCGTTCTACGCCCTTCTTGTCGAGGGAGAGGACTAGATATTTGGACTGGCCGACGGTCTTGTGCTTCACGAGCAGCAGTAGGGCTTGCACGATTGTACAAATGCAACCCTAGTTCATCAGGCGAGGACGCCTCCAATCTTGCTGCAGCTGTCACACTGCCAGTGTTCGTAAACAGACCTTTGGCAGATCTCATGATGGATTGAAGTTTCAACTTGGATGCGCTCAGAGGGCCATCATGACGCTCGGCGAACGGGGAGCCCACTGGTGTTGTGGAAGCCTGGTGACGCGTATTGGACACTGACGCACTCTTCTGATGGGCAGGCCGTTGGGGTGAAGAATATGCTGGCGTTGAAGACTTTTCACGGATCGATTCTGCGACGCTTCGGTTGCTGGCTCTCGCCGCGTCCTCGTCGCTCCGATTCTGAGTTTGCGGTACCGAAGCCTTCTCACTGTATGCGCGACTCGTTTCATTCGTGGACTCTTTCACCTTCACTTCCATTTTCGGGCTTCTGAGAGCATTTAGTTTCTGTGGAGAGTCTATTGGCTTGATCCAGTCGTCCCCGTCGATTGCCATAGGCTCCGGTGCAGACGTTTCGCGAGATTCTTGATTGACCACCTCCGACTTTGCGCTGGCTGCTGGGAGCTCGGGATAAGCAACGTGAGCGGAGGATAGGCCCGAAACGGATGGGATGGATTTCGTGGGCCGCGAGGGTTGAAGTTTGCCAAGCATGCTAATCTTTTCATGAAGTCTCTGAGTGGAACTCTTGGTATGGGCCTTGCTAGCTGTGGCGTCCGTTTCTGCGTCGATGTCATCTTGCTGTTGAGCACCTCTTCTACCTTCATCAATGTCCATATCGTCATCCAGCGCTGGCTCCTCATCCACAGCGGTATTTCTGTGTCCACCGGGTTGCCGACCAAATGAACTAGGACCAGACGCATTGTTGACTCTAGCAATATCAATGTGGCTCGTGCGAGAGATTCTCGAGGCACCCAAGCTCTTCTTCAACAGTGGCTCCCGTGCAGGGAGCGATGCAAAGCTCAGACTGCTCTTGCGGATGGGAGGTCTTTCCGGCGTGGAGTTGTCCGAAGGCGTGCCGATGTCATCAAGGGAGTCAAGAGGCATATCGTCTTTTTCATGAATATCTTCCTCCACCGGAGGTGCTGGTTGTTTCATCGGAGAAGACTTGGTTGGCGATGTTGGTGGTTCCGGCCGTGACTTGGACTCGGACTCGGCCTCGGGCGCCTCCTCTGCTGCCGGATCTGTGACAAATGCCTCCGGCTGCTTCTCCTCTGGCTGAGGCGTGGCAGAAGCCATCTTTTCCTGCTTTGGTGTTGTCTCATTGTTGACAGCCTCCACAGACTCCATTGGCTCGACCGTCTCTCCGCGTTGGCGTACGTCTTCCTGAGCTGAATGGAATGAAGCAGCTGTTGTACGACGATCAACGGACTGACGCGGCGGTTGGTTTTGCTTTTCGTTCGCGGTCAAGGGCTCGTCTTCGAGAGGTTGGGTGGATGTCTGCGTCTCCGACTGCACTTGGGTGAGAACCACATCATCGTCGTGATCCTCCCCTTCATCGTCTGGCATGCCATGGTAACCCGAGTCGGTATTATACTGGGGAAACGAGTTCAGATTCTGGGTCAAATCAGGATACTGAGGTTGCGAGGTAGTCTCTGCGGTTTCCTCCGTCTTGGTTGGAGCGACTTTTGGCTCCGACGGAGCAGCCGTGATGGGCGCAGCGGTAGGTTTGACGGGTGAACGGGCGGGGCTGACATTATGACTGCCGTCTCCTTGACTATGAGATGTCGTGAAGATCTCACTCAAGGGCTGAGACTGGTCAGTACGAATAATCACAAACATCAAACATAGCAATGGGTGCGGCCAACGTACAATTCTGTTCTCATTTACATTCCGCCTCCGTGCTGTTCGAGGTGTCTTACCTCGGAGCTTTCCGGGAGTTTTGAACACGTCCGTAAAATTGCTATTTTGCAGTCAGCAAGGGTCGACGGTTTGATTGAGACGTAGATCAAAACGCACAATTGATTGCTAGCGAACACCTCTGCCATGTGTTCATTCAACCAATCCATTTCATGGCGCACAGGATACTCAATCTCTTCCATCTCCTGATCAACCAGCTGCGCAAAGTTTTCTTTCTCGGTTGAAATCCATGCTGCAGAGCCCACAGGCTTCTGCACCCTCGGTCCGGCAGGCGCCATGGCGATGTAAACAAATGCGATAGGAAGGATTTACTGGGCGGGTGCGGGAGGAATGGATGTAATCACGTAAAGGGCCAAAATGCCCGTCTTGAGGAGTCAGGACCAGGCAAGGCAATCATCGATTTATGGCGTGGTGCGGCTATTGTTGGCTGGCGAACAGTGTACTGCGGTTGCTCGTCGTCGGCGGATCGAGCATCAAAACATCGGAGACGCGTGAGTCCCGCCAGATCACGTGATAACCTACATCATGAAGTATGCCTGATTTTGCTGGCATCTACCTCTCAATGTCCATTGTATTTACGTTGCGATTCCTCGATAGGGCCTCGACACAATGACTTCACTTTCGCATTTGCTCAATAGCCAGCAGCTACTAGAGTGTCACCTCCGATGGCCAAAGCCTGCATCAGTCTCATGTTGTTGCACTCTTTTGATCCCTTGCTTCCGGCAGTGGAATCCGCTGGCGTCGGTGATACTTCACTACTTGGGTCCTTCTCCAGTGGGATAAACAGTGCAAGATCTGAGAACAGTCAATGGGTCGAGAAATTAGATCTAATCTTTCGGGCAGAACTCCGAACTGTATCCGAGAGCATAGCAGTTATGAGCCGCACATCCACTGACCAAAGCTTGTGCTTGAAGGATTAAGGAAATGGAAATTCCGACAGCTTTACAGAGGTTGGCTGACCTGTCAGAGTCGAGAGATCATTGTGAGATCATAACCTTGAAGGCTTCCACCATTCGCCCATAGCGCGGGGTGAGTGTGATTCTTCAGCCACAATGCTCGAGAGATCTCAACCTGGACAGTCGAATCGTCCAGATACAAATCATAATTACCTTTGTATGTAGTAGTACAGTAGTAGCACTGGAACTTTGCCTTCAGTGTTGCCTGCCAAGTTTGCAGAGTGTGGCGACAGAGTGCCCCTATGATGTTGATACTGCGTATGTCATAGTCTAGGAAATGAGTGCCGCTATCACATGTCGGAGGAGCCCAGGAATATTAATAGTAGCTCTGTCAGACAGCTCCCGCCATCGGTATACGGAGTGGGTAGAACTCTTTTAATATTGATACTTCGAGACAAGAAAGAACAATTAGTGAACAATAGTCTAAATGACGTCTATTCTTGCAGAATAATACTTGAGTGGATCGACCCTTAACTCGGCAAAAGAAAAGGCAGTGAAGCACACGACCAGACAGGAACCCCGAACCTGTCCGGCTCGCTTGGTATTGCATCACCACCAAAACACGCCAGGCCGGACCAGACTAGAGCACGACCCTCTCCTTATCTTTTTTCTTCTGCTGTTGCCCCCATCCACTTCCCTCCCATCATCTCTCATCCTTTTCTCTTTCAAACACTCATCCTAATCTCATCAACTTCATCTGTTCATATTTGGGACCCTTTCTGACGGACCCCCTGACAACCAAATCATCTTCATACTTTGTGACCCAAGTTCCAGAGCTTTCCACACAAACTTCCGCCATGGCCGACAGTGACGTGAGCTATCCCAACCCTAACGGCAGTAAGGTACGTTTGGAGCAGATATTGGCGATTTTTCTCTGAAGACAGAAATGCTAACTACGACTGCTGTCTATAGTTTCTCATTTCCCTACGGTCTACCGTTACACAGACTGACCTTGCAATTCAGGCATCCGAGATACTATCACAAACGGTACAGAATGAAATCAATCAGTAGCGCGAAATCGAGTTCTAACAAGATTGGTTTGCAGGTCCTGTAATTGACAACATCAAGTCGGAGGCCTCGCGTACCCAGGATGAATTGCGCGACCTGAGATATTCGAGCTCAACTCCGTCAACAACCACTGCGACCGGCCAGCCCCTGACCTGTATGTGGTGCAATTTTTCAAGCGAGCAACCCCAGAAGACAGAGCTAATGACCGCATAGACTATCATTCCTTGCTTTACAGGCTCCTGAGCGTGAGTTGTCTCCTGGTCTGGATTTATAACTGTTACTGACATGCACCAGTGGGAGCAACCCAGAGCTACTGCCGTTTCCTTCGTGAGCGTCATCGCCTTTATCTTTGCCGCCCGTTGCCTGCCGCTTCTTCGCTGGTTCTTCAAGTTCATGTATCTGGCTCTCGGATGTGAGTTGATACTGGTTGGTGCTATATTGCGTACGCCTGGCTGATTTGAGATGGTAGTCACTGCTGCGGCCGAAATTGGTGGTCGTCTCGTCCTTTCACAGGGCCTCGCCAGCTCTTTCCGTCCTCGCAAATACTACACTGTGCCCAAGGAAACCGTTGAGGCAGTCTTGGAGGACCTCGAACAGCTCACAGACTTCCTTCTTCTCGAGTTCCAGCGTATTCTGTTCGCCGAGAATGTTGTCCACACTGTTGCTGTATGTTTAAACTTGAACCTGCTCTCCATATTGTCCTTTGAAGAATGAACTAGCGCTAACGGAATCCAGGCCTTCACTGCCGCCTTTACTGCCTACTGGCTGATCAAGTTCCTCCCATTCTGGGGATTGTCTCTGATCGCTGTCACCATCGCCTATCTGGGGCCTCTCATCTACATCAACAACCGCGAAGTCATTGATGCTCAAATTGAGAATGTCCAGGGCATGATCAACTCCCAGGCCCACCAATTGAAGGACCTTGCTGAGGAGCGTACCCATCACGCCACCGGTCTCGTCAAACAGTACGTCGGTGACTACAGCGCCAAGGCGCAAGAGTACATTGGTCACCGTCACAGTGCTTCACCGGAACCTAGCAAGACCGCAGGTGCTGTTACCAAGAAGGAGGCTGGCACCGAAGCCATTTTCAAGCAGGAGCCCGTCCCCGAATCCGCCATCAAGACAACCGACTTCCCGGAGGCCCCCGAGCAGGAGCCGGTAGCAGAACCCATTGAGCACAACCGCCAGCCCCTGGAGACCAGAGAGCCTCTGCTGGCTGCTTAAGTGCGCAACTTGGTCGCATTGCTCGTCTATTTGACCTACTAGTCGGTCAAAGATATGATGGCATTGCACACGGATTATGCTAATGGGCGAGCGATCTAGCATTGCTCTCTCGAATCGAATTTGGGTAGAATTGGATTGTACATTGTGACTCGGGATGGATGGTTCGGCGTGCATGATGTTAAGATGGTATGATATCTCGGGTTTCTATTTCGCTTATTTCCCTTTACAAGGGTCTTCCTTTCTGTCTGAGTGCGACCGTGTCCGGTTAAGACTCGGGTTTATTGCCTAAAAAGCTTCACTATCAGTTTCTTGTGACTCATATGTAATTTTTCTTTTATTTGTTTTCTTTTCCTTTTTCTCTCTTCCTTCCATGATTTTCTGGTATCCTCGTGTCTGAGAAGCTCATCAACGTGCTAAATGACATCCACTACGATCTGCCTCAAATTTCTTGAATTGTCTGCATCATGTCTACTTGTGCGGATTCTTACTTGGCTGCGAAGGTCTACTCCATTGAAGCAGCCCGGACCAGCCCCAGTTACGGTCCCTACAGCAGCACGAATTTCAAGCAGCATGGTATTTTGTTCCTAATGCATCCAGACACCATAACGTACTCCGTGTTTCGTAGCAAGCGGGATGGCCTCGCTCCTTTCCACCCCTTTACCCCAGATTGAGAGACGTCACACAGGTGTTGCCCGAGCTGTTTTATGATGCCGCAGGCGACAAGGATCATCCCGTCCAAAAGTCTAACGGGGGACACCCGGCAACGTCGCATTTCGCAACGGGCGTGCTTGACTGCGTGCTGTATGTCATGTCATGCCATGTACAATGCAGAATGATTAATTAGGGAGTTACCTAGCCCCCAATTTACCCCGGGGTCGTATACAGGTAACGTCCAATGTAACCTGAGGGTCCCTGACACATGGATTGGGGGGTTGGGGAACCGACTTCGATTTCGACGCACCATATGAGGTACCCCGTGCCTCGAGAGTCACGGGACTTGGAGTTGTTTGTGTTGTTTGCACAACAACACACTATCGACCAGGACATGGAGCTGCCTGCTCTGTTGACATCGAATGATTCGAATCTCCCATCAGCTTGAGGTCAAATGTGATTGACGACCTGCGCAGGCAGAGTAATTGAAGACATTGTCTAATATTGATGTTAATCGTGCCGCGGTCTGACTCGCAGAAGATGGCATTGCTCGATGACGCATCCTACGCTGTCCGTCGCCTACGAGTAACAGCCTTGAAGCCATCCGTTTTGACTTTCCTGATCTCATCCTGAAAGCAAAAGTAAAGCAGGATGTCCTTTCCATTTCGAAAATGAAAATGGTTCCTGACACAAGTAGTCCGTGTTTCGGACGTTGACCTTCTCTCTCTTCTAGATCCTCCTTGTCTCACACCTGAGAGGCTCTGGGAATGGCAAGCAGAGGACTGCTCGATACTTACAGCATACTGTCACTGACTTGGGAGGCGATGAATAAAATATTTGCTATGCCTTGAGCTCAAGCGAGACATCTCTGTGGATCAAGATGAGGCTGAAAATCCTCATCGCAGTAGCCATCCACCTATCGTCCCCAAGGTTAACTTGCGGCTCTGAAGAAGAGTTGACAAACGGATGCAGAGCCTAAAAGAAGAAGCTTGAAAGGTGGCAAAGACAGAACTGTCGACATCAACGAAACAAGCGGGTCTTCCAATAGACAGGCCATCAAGCAAGAATGACGACTGGTACGCCACAGAGGTTGTTGTGGACCTACTGCAGAGAAGGCTGCATGGAAGGTTCCTTTGAAGTCCGTGGTCATAAAAGCATCCTGCGTCTCTGATGAGATAACTGCCCAGTGAGAGCTATGTCCTGTCCTAGCGGTCTGTCGGAACTAAGCCGTCAAGTCGACCAACGGGTGTCACTTCCAGGGAGCGAAGCTAGTATGGCATGCTCCATGTTATCGCTATGTCGCCTGACGGGGAGAAGCAGGGAGGTGGAAATAGGCCAGACTACATAATTTGGGAGCTCTGTTGGTGTAACAACTGTTACTGTGCTTGTCCTCTTTCTTCGAAGGCTATCTCGGTTTCATTCAAGGGTTGTCTGATTCTGAAATGAATTATCCCTTTCTGACTATCTACCACGCCAGTCAATTTTTTGTTCAATTTTTAGCTTGTTTCTGACCGGATGCGAGTCGGATTCAGCCAAGCTCGCCCTTACGGACAAATTTACGGGCAATACTGGGTCTCACCTGGCTCAAGTGGCTGATTTGGTGGGGACTCGTTGGTTGAGAGCAAAAGCAGCTTCCCGTCGTACAGGAAGAAAGCGCCATGCAGCTATCCGCGGTCTCAGACCTCCCTACTGCCCGCTTCGTCGAGCCATCGCCGTTGAGCCCGTTCATTCATTGGTCGTTGTTGTCCGGTCAGGTCTAATCTTCCGGATGATCTAGCGGTTGATACCATCTTGCAAGGTCGAGGTCATCGACATGGATGGCTGATATCAATTTGCGAGGGAAAAAAAGTGACCAAGACACTATTTCACCAACCGGGAACGGGAACAACCACAGATGGTCAACACAAGACGAATAGTATTGCGGTACGAAAGTCTGTCGATACCCTTTTTTGTTTTCCAAGGCTATCTAGTCCCTTTGGGGTCTACGCTCGTTCAGACCGCTGTCTCCATCTGTTTGCATGGGTGGGGATCCGGAGCAGAAGCAGCAATAGACATGGTGTCAATTACAGCCTAGCTATGCAAGACCTCCACATGGTGCAGCCGTTCCTGAAACGTGATCTACCATGTCTCTTCATTACGCCTGCGTCATCTCTTGTCTTGGGTAGCTGCAGATCAGGAGTGGAACAGGTGAAGCCTCGAGAAATTGGAGGGCATGGACGTTACTTTGATCGGGCTAGTAGGGGTCACAGGTCATGGCCGGGCACTGAGAGGGGAACGGGAGGTGGAGGGAGAGGAAGGAAGGGGAGCAAGCTTTCTGTCATTGCCGAGCTGGCGCTAATAGAAGCTCTGTTGCAACCGAACCGTTGTCTGGTTATACCTTGGGAGTACCTGCTATACTCTAAGGGTGCTTGAGGTAGGGCAAGTCTGGACTCGCCATCGCAGCCCGGCCAATCTGAACGTGTACCTCGTGATGAATCCTGGGTCCAAGTACCGGTGAGGTTGTTCTCAAGCCGAAGACTTTCCCACCTCAATCCAAGACATCCGCTCAACCCAGACGTCTAGATCCGCAGCCTAGTCGTAGCCCTGGGTTCACCGCTGCCTCCTCGTTATGGAACATTGCCTCGAAAGAGAGGATTGCACTTGCTGAGGTGCCTTCTCAGTCTGGCGGCCGGACAAACAGAGTATAGCCATTTGGGCACCTTTCATAAGGTGCCGTCACTTGTATCCACTCATAGAAGGGATCCATTGCAGAACAAACCTCCTGACAAAGAAGTGAAAAGGGTGTCGCCCACTTGTCTCTCGTGAGGGTCTCTTGCATTCTATTTTCTCATTTGACTCTTTGGGCTAGTCCGGTGATCGCCCAAAGCAGTACGGTAACCACACATTTGCGTACCCTTCGTACCCGTCTCTGCATCTCCCATCCTTTTGTTTCCATTGTCTCTTATATTCCCTTTGGCACTGAGCAAGACGTTCTAGAATCCTTTCATCCTCCGTGTCTTAGCAATCAGATCGAAAGGGTTGACTTCAGCCTCATCCTCTGTTGTCCGTCAAGTCAGATAAATCCTCTCCCAACCTTGACCTTTTGTCTTCTTCAGTGTCTCTCTTCGTCTTTAGCTTTGAAGAGAAGGTTATTTCCAGAAACTTACTGGAGATTCGCTGACTCTACTTCGATCTCCACCTTCCTTTCGAGCTCTGTTTACATGGCGTCGATAGCATCCTTGTTGAATCCCCTTCCCGGCCCGAGCCAACTGTCATTACCAACCCAAACACTGGCAAGCTCTGCGGCCAGTATGGCTTCTAATATTTCCCGTCCTAAACGGCCCAAGGTCGCCAAAGACGCCGCAATCTTCACAAAGGCCAAGCCCAGGGGGGAGGTCCGGTATCCACCTTGCGAAGAGCGAGACGAAGAGTTGGCTCGAAAGCACCGCGAATTTCGCATCCATCCCGCCAGTGATATTGCAGAGTACGCAAGACACATACCATATAACAGTGACAAGAAATCGTTCCAAGAGCGGACTGGTCGGGAGAGTTTCGAGGGTGAGTCACAGCAGCAACACCACACCACATCCCAAAGGGTTCATAGGCTTACCAGCTCTCTAGTCTTTCAGTATACGTTTAAACTTCCCGGCGAAGAGAAAGAATGGATCGTGATGTGGGATTACAACATTGGTCTTGTGCGGACGACGCATCTCTTCAAATGCAATGACTACTCAAAGGTATACATGACGGCTTTGGCTTCTAGTTCCTGACTGACTGAGGCAGACGACACCTGCCAAGATGCTGAATGCCAACCCTGGTCTTCGTGAGATTTGCCACAGTATCACTGGAGGTGCACTTGCCGCCCAAGGTATTTGGCCCTTACTTTCCGTCTGGATGATTCTGCTGACTCTTTACCTTTTCAGGCTACTGGATGCCATTTGAGGCCGCAAAAGCGGTGGCAGCGACATTCTGCTGGAAGATCCGACACGCCTTGACACCATTATTCGGCCTGGATTTCCCGTCGATGTGCATTCACCCCCAGGACCGAGGACGGTTCGGCCGTATGGTCATCGACCCGGCTATCGTAAGAAAGGCCACCGAGACGGCAAACTACTACCGCATGCTTGAACTCCAGTCTCCATCCTATAGTTCTCTCCGCCTTCTCCGGACAGGAACAAATTTCCGTCCGAACTCAGCAGGGAGCGCTGGGTTCGTGAAGCGTCTCATACCCCGATCCCATGAGCACCGATACCCAGATAGCGTGAGCGGCTACGAGTCGTCCTCGCCTGAGTACCATGGCGACGTATACTGCGTCTCCCCAGTGAGCCCGTTCCGGAATAGCTTCACCCCTGTCAACACCCCGCGAAGCTCGGAGGTCGTCTGCGACGAGTTACCCTCGCCGCGAGCGATACTCGCTACCATCGCCCAGACCCCCGACAGAGAACACACAGCAGGAAGCGACGAGGACTCCGGGTCGGACGAGACGGGCTCATCGACCATGTACACGGAGAGCACCAGTACCGCAACCGAGGTCCTCTCCATGGATCTTGACGTCGACGACCATGACGGCGAAGAGTACCGCGAGAAAGCCGACCGAAGCGATAGACATTCCGTCAAGTCGTCGAATTCTGACCATAACCGAAACATCGAGACCCGGTCCAAGCGGAAACATAGCTCCGCGTTCTTCGCCCGAGAAGTCAAGGCCGCGCATGCCTTGTTGAGTCTACACATGCAAGAGGCCACGGGCAGTGACGTGGATGAAGAGCCTCTGCTGATGGCGATGGCCTCGCGGGGCTTGAACTTGAACAGTAGGAAGAGACGGAGGGCATCTGCTTGATGTGTCGGTTGTGATGAGTGATGATGACGAGGTCAAGTTAGAAGGACGGGTTGGCGTTGTTTTGTTTCATTTCTACTTGGTGTATTTGGTCCGGTTTGTTTTGTCTTTAGTTTATGTGTTTGCGTGATACAAGCTCAGCAGAGTCAGTACAACGAAATTGATTCTTTGATTCTCTCCTGTAACCTCCGATCCTCAGAACAAAACCTTACTATGTCCCCGCAGTACTCCGTATACCGCTACCACCCTTATCACCCCTCCAACCGTGTAAAACACCTACGGCAAACAGTCATCACCGCACTAACACACCCCGAGTCGTAAGCCTATCCCGCACCCTGCAATCCACATACAACCGGATCCCCACGACCTTCATGCCCCGCCCGGCAGCGCAGTACGAACATGGTGGCAGCGGTGCTGATGATCTTGGAGCCAATCCACACGGAAAGAGGCGGTATTTCTACCTTCGATTCCTGCCATGACGGCTGCTGGTTAATGTGTGTGGCTTAAGTAGCCTCTGTCTACTGTCTAGTATCAGGTTCGAAGCCGACCCATGTGGATACAGTTGAGGGTAGACTAGTATACACTAAATATCAGCAGTGCGTCACCAGACAAGGAAAAGCTTCGGCCTCAGATAAGCACCAAGCTGCGCATCGAGTCTGCGTGGCTGGTCATATAGGATGGTCTGTTCCCTGGCGATCGAGGGACTTGTGGGATGGCATCAATGGTAATCCTGTGGATTGCAGATGATACAGCGTACAGGAATCGATGGGATCGGGTCTACGCCACTCTTTCCACTTCCTGGAAGCAATGGTAGAAGCAGAAGCGGCCGAGTTCATGACAGACTAAAACCAAGGTGAGCGTTCAAGAGGCATTTGCACGATAACGGGGAGTCATATTATGTCCCATGCATGCTAGTATGTATGATGCTGATTTAAATGAAAGAACCCATAGACAAGACAACACCAACGAGATGTAACCATAGAATCCAAGTAGAAGAAGAATTGAGAAAAGGAAAAAAGAAGAGACAAAGACCAGTATCCAGACGATCAACGCCTATGGACATTCTCGCTCTAATCACTGTCCTCATCATCAAAGTCATCGGCCGAATCTCCTCCATCATCGTCCTCGCTGTCATCCTCAATCACGTACGTCTTTTTGGCCGCCGCAGTCCGACGAGCTGGTCGGGCTGCAGTCTTCCGCTTAGGGGGCTCATCGTCCTCCGAAACGTCCATCTTGCCTGCCGGAGAGTCTAGGATGTCGTTGGCCATGGCATCGATATCGTCATCAGACAAATCGTCGACAAGCTGCTTCTTCTTGGTGGCTGTGGCCTTGGCCTGCTTGGACGCATATGCCTTGGCGGCAGGGGACAGAGTCGTCTGCTTGAGACTAGGCGCAGGAGCAGCCGGTTTGGCCGCATCCTTCTTCGGACGGCCACGCGGCTTGGGGGCAGTTGCGGGCTTCGAGGCCGCGGCCGACTTGCCCTTGGCAACTGGTTTAGCCTTGGCAGCTGGCTTCACGGGCTCCTCATCATCGTCGTCCATGTCGAAATCATCATTGACTTTGATCTCCTTGGGCTTGACCTGCAGCGATCGGCGGGGAGAGTTCTGAGGGATCAATTTGCTGTAGTCCGTCTCATCCGCATCGAAATCGGTGGATAGCTTCGAGGGCTTGGAGCTACTGGCCTTCAAGGCAGAGGAGCTGCTGCTCGGCCTGGACCGCTCGGAGAAGAGCTGGCGCGAGTCGGTCGTGGGGTCACCGGTAGCGCCTCCAATGCCCTTGACCATCTTGCTCACATCGCCGAGAAGATCGTCCCCGTTATCGCTGTCCGAGTCGTCCAAGGCCGTATAGTTTGTGATTTTCCGGCCTGTGCGAGTCGGCTGGGACTTGGCTGACTTGGCTGCCTCGGCTTTGGCAATCTCCATGAACTCGTCGTCATCAAGGTCGTCGTCAGACTCCTCCTTGGGCTTGGGTTTGGCCTTGGCCGCGGCTCTGCCTTTCTTAGGAGCGATGTCTTCAGAATCATCATCGTCCTCTGCCTTCCACTTAGGTGCCGGTTTGGGGGGTGCGCGACTCTTCTTCGGGAGGATTTCTTCGTCCAAGTCGATCAAGTCGTCAATGGCTTCATCCTCATCCTTCCGCTTAGGTTCCGGTTTGGCGGGTCCGCGACTCTTCTTCGGGAGGATTTCATCGTCCAAGTCGATCAAGTCGTCCACGGCTTCATACTCATCCTTCACCGCGGAAGCAGCATTGGTTGCTGCCCCCCTGTTTTTCTTCGGTAGCACTTCTACCTCGAAATCATCATCGGAATCGCCTCCGTCGCCGGATGGAGCAGGAGCGGGAGCAGGCTTCGCGGATGGTTTGCCCAAGTAGCTGAGAAGACCACCTTTGGGCTCTGTCTTCTTTGCAGCCGCTGATTTCTTGGACTTTGGAGCCGCAAAGTCTTCGTCGTCCGAATCATCGCCCAACGCCGCCTTGCGCTTCTTGGTTGCTTTCCCCCGACCGCCGGCAGTCGGGAGCTTCGCCGATGTACGGCGGCCCATATTAGCGTGCTTGCGCGCGCGGCGATCTTCATCCTCAAGCTGGAATCGCCATTCGTTGATAAAGTCATCCAAATCACGCTTCCAGATATCTTCCTTGGAAAGCTTGATTAAGGCGTCCATCTCAACCTCCTTCTCCCCAATCTGTCTACGCAGCTTCTCCACGCGCTCGTGGGTCAGAGACCACAGAGGCATGCCAAGGAGATAATCGTAAGCGCTCGATAGGACCTCAGTCTCGTCGTTGCCAGACTCGTCTTCTTCCTCCTCGACTACTGGCGCATCCTCGCCCGCTTTCACAGCGTCAATCACCTTGGGGAAGGCCTTGAAGCCAAGTTTCTTCAACTCGGCAACAAGAACAGGTTTCTTCTTCTTCGAGATGACGAGTTGACCGTCAATGATCATCTGCACGAAACGAGCCTGGTTGCTGAGCTTATCCAACTCTTTCTGAAGTTCATTGAGTTGATATTGCTATAGCCTCCACGTCAGCATGCGTTCAAATACGCAGGGTCCAGAGTACATACCTTGCGACGTTCGTAAAACTTGAGGCGAACTGCGTAGAATTCCTTCAAGATATCCTCGACGGAAGCATACTTGGTGATCCGGCCCTCAGGGTCAAAAGCGACCAGATTGCTGGTTGCGATGGTCTTGGACAGCTTGAACTTCTCCTCCAATCCTTCCGACACGGCGGACTTGTTGTTCTTCTCGTCCATTTGGATGACAAAGTGTACCTTGGTGTGCGTGTTGTAATCCTTGTAGTCCTTGATGAAGGATGGCGTTTTCTCGGCCTTGATGATCTCCTCGAGCTTATCCTTGAAGTCCTGAGTCCAGGTGCGGATGGGAAGTTCAGTAATCTCCACCTCCTTGTCTCCGGTCTCCTTGATAATACCGCTGAACTTGTAGCGGTCGCCTCCAAGATCAGTGACTTCGCCGGTGAATCCGCGGAACCACGGCTTCATGGGCTTGACGGGCTCGCCGTCCATCAGCCGCTGCAGGTTGTCCACAATGTCTTCCGGATTGTAGTTGGGAATCGAAGAACTCCAACCAGTGCCGATACCGTCAGCACCGTTGATCAGGATCAGAGGCACAACGGGAACGTAGGTCTCTGGCTCAATCTTCTTGCCGTCATCCTCGTGGTAGGTGAGAAGAGGGTCATCGCCTGCGTGGAATATACGACGCGCAAAGGGCGACAGTCGCGTATAGATATAACGAGCACTAGCACAATCTTGACCACCTTGGAGACGACTTCCAAAATTACCACTGGGCTCGAGGCAATTGATGTTGTTTGATCCGACAAAGGTCTGTGCGAGACCGACGATGGTCTGCTGGAGCGAGGCATCACCATGCTGGTACGCGGTCATACCCGAAACGTGCCCCGCCAGTTCAACCACTTTCATATCCTTCTTAAGATTGCGACGGAAACACGTGTACAGGACCTTACGTTGACCAGGTTTCAAGCCATCGACAACAGAGGGAATCGACCGCATATTGTCGGCCATACTGAACAGGATGAGCTCCTTGTTGATGAAGTCGGTATAGGTGATCTTCTCGACGGAATGATCCAGAAAGGTTCCAGGCTTGAACTGGCGCAGCCATTCCTTTCGCTCGTCGGCCTTTTTCTTCGAAAAGGCAAGCTCAATGAGCTCCGTCTCGTGATCCTGCATGGTATGGAACTCCTTCAGATGGCGGTCAAGGTCACGGAAGTAGACCTGGGCATCTTCGGTCGTGCTTGTACCCAAACCCTTGTAGTACTTGTGTTCCCAGCCGCGTTCATGCTTGTGCTCCTCTTTCCAGGCCTCATACTCGGGCATGGTGAAGAAAGAGCGTTGCTTGGTGGGGTTCTTGGGATCGCCCTTCCAAACCTTGACAATGGGAGTGATGAACTCAATCAGGAACTCTGGGATCTTCAGCAGACTAGGAAATTGAGCCTGAAGGAAGTTGATGAGCAAGCCCTTGATATGACTTCCGTCATGATCCTGATCGGTCATGATCATCAAATGACCGTAGCGCAGACTGCGGGTATCAGTGTATTCCTTCTTGTGTTGCAGACCAAGGAAGTTCTTGATATTTTGAATTTCCTGGTTCTTCGAAATCTGCTCGAATGAGGCATCGCGGACATTGAGCAACTTTCCTCGCAAGGGAAAGACACCGAAAAGATCGGGTCCGACGACGGCTCGCCCAGCCATGGCAAGACCCTTGGCCGAGTCACCTTCGGTCAAGATGAGAGTGCAGTGGTGACCATCCTTGGTACCGGCCTTGTTGGCATCGACCAATTTCGGGTTGTTCATTCGGGTGCGACGACCACCATCTGTTTTCTTCAACATCTGATCTGCCTTGGCTTGCGCAAAGTGTAGGATGTTGTTCATGACTTCGGTCTTCAGGATCTTCTTGTAAAAGTCCTCTTCAAGAACACATTTGCTGCCGAACTGACTCGACTTTGTTGTCAGCTGCTCCTTGGTCTGTGAGGTGAAGGCCGGGTTCACGATCAGAGCGTTCACAAAAATGAAGATGTGGTTTCGAATTTGGGCAGGCTTCAGCGTCGCACCGTTCTTGTTCTTCCTCTTGACTTGGTCGGCCAACCTGGCGCAGATTTGGTCCGCAATGTAGTTGACGTGGGTTCCTCCCGAGGTGGTAGCAATGGAGTTAACAAAGGAAACCTGATGGAACGAGCCGTCCGAGACTGTAAATCCGATTTCCCAGTGAGGGTCTGGACTGCAGGTGATGATTTCGTCCTTGGCGTTGGTGTCCTCTTCGCCCCGTTCTCGGCGGATGGCCTTGGTGTACATTTCCATGTACTTCTTGAAGTTGCGGACCGGGATGCGGCTACCATTCAACTTGACGGCGACCTTGGCAGTTCCTGCCAAATCATAGACACGACGTTTAACGAGAGCTTCAAAATCGTCGTCCATGCCTTCCATTCCGAATTTGGCGTAGTCGGGCTTGAAGGTAACTTTGGTGTAATCGTCGCCCTTGGCATCAGTGATCTTGGCCTTGCCCATTTTGGACATGTTGTTGGTCCAGGTCTGCTTGTACTTTTTCTTTACACGGGAGTCTTGAGTTTCAATGGTGAATTCGGTGGAGAAGACGTTGCAAAGCTTAGCACCGAAACCGTTACGACCACCGGTCACCTTCTGCTGGGTGTCGTCGTAGTTGGACGAGGTGAGAAGATGGCCGAAGATCAGCTCGGGAACGTAGATTTTTTCTTTCGCATGAATCTCAATGGGAATACCGCGACCGTTGTTCCAAACACTGATCTCACCCGACTCGCGGTCGATGGTCACACGAATCTCATCCATGTTCGCGTCGTTTTGCTTGTTATCAGCAGCATTGACGACGATTTCGTCAAAGATCTTGTAGAGACCGGGCACATAAGAGACCTCTCTGTATTTCATTCCCTCCATTTCCGAATCGTACACCCACATATATTGCGTGGTTCGTTCGACGGATCCAATATATGTATCTGGACGTTTGATAATGTGTTCAAGTTGTGTGAGCTGGTAGATAGCACCAGTTAGCATGCTTCCTCTGCATGGAGTGCAAAGGGCAGTGCAAAGTCAAGAAGACTCACCTTCTGGTACTTCTCTGACGCATTGGTGGACTGTGCAGTTTGATCACCGACTTCCCCTACAAAAGATTCGTTCTCCACATCTGCAAGAGGCTTCGAGCCACCTTTCTTGCTAGCAGGAGCCTTCTTGACTTTCTTGGGAGGTGTCTGCGAAAGAGAGGAGTTGTCGTCGGACATTCCCATGTCGTCAGACAGATCATCCTCACTATCGGGCTTTCGCTTTTTCGACGCGGCTGCCTTCGCAGCTGGCTTAGCTGTGAGTTTCGTTTGGGTCAATTTCTTTGGTGCCGCTTTCTTGGGGGCCGCCTTTGCCTTGGGTTTCTACGAGAAGACAGTGTCAGCACGAGCTGGTTGTGTTGAAAAATTGCCAGTCAGTTGAGAATTCATACCGGTGCTGGCTCAGGGACGAAGTCAGAGCTACCGTCGTCCTCAAAGACGGAGCCCTCCATGATGGAGTCGTCGTCCATGATGAGGGAGTGTTATGAAAGATTCGAAGACACGGGCGGAGAAATGAAGCGCAAAGAAGAGGGAAATCTGGGTCAACGAGTGACAAAAGGGTTGGACCAAAGAGAGATGCCAGAGACTAAACCTCCAGCATGCTCGTAGAAAAAGGTGAGCGAGAAATGATGGGAAGAAGGCGATGCAATTCCCTTCACTGCTCGTGTCGTCGAGTTCTTTATCCTCTTTCTCCCTGTTGTTGACGCGCTGCTGCGGCTAGTGGTTGTTGCTGCCAGAAACTGCTTCAAGCCACGCGGAACATCGTTTTCCCCCGCCGGATGTGGCGCAACAGCAGCCTAAAATGGAAATTTCCAAACAAGCTGGCCCAAAGAGGAAGGGCGCGACCCAAACAATTGCAGGAGTGGCGGTGGGGAAGGGGAAACAACAACACAAAGTCAGCAGTAAAGACTAAGAGACGATGCTATATGTACAGAGTAGAATAAAGAGATGCACGAGTTTACATCTATTATTAGACCTGGCTGACCTTCTAGTTGATATCAACCAGCTGTGAGGTTGTTTCACTGAGAAAGCCCAAGTCGCCCTAGACAACGATATGGAGTATTACCGTTCGCTGTCAGAAGCCTTGGTGGTTCTTTTGTCAACTATTAATTACCTACTCCATAGGCTCATTCAGAATCTGCCCTTTATTTCCTTTTTCATAATCTCAATGTGACTTTATGAGAGAGTGTTTGGTTGGAGAATATACCGAGACTTGATGCTTGTCAAGGTGCACCTGGATGACCCTTCGGAAATATATAGTCGGCCTCAGTCAGGCGACTACGAGGAGGAGGTCAAGATTAGGGTTTAGCAACGAGGAAAATGCTGCAGAGGATATTGCATTATAATCACAAGTGGAAGTCTAGATATGTTACCTATCTCTCACTTCTCATTCAATTTTAGCCTGTGATTCACGTCCCAGTGCAAAGTCATATCCAAGGTACCAAGGCTTCCAGTGTTGAATAGAGAAGTCTCAGAAGATGATATAGCTAGTATCAGCAGAAAGCCTTAGTGAGTAGCTTCAAAGTAGCAGATACACCTAGGAGTGATATGACTGAAGCTTGGAGCATTGAGCTGTTGAGAGAGATTAGCAAGTCATGGTAGGGCAGTACCACTCGGTAGTTGTAGGCATTCACTATCAGTGCACTGAGAGCCTGAGCAGCCTCACTGATCAATCAGTGTCCCAATTCTCAAGATCTCAAAATTATCAGAGACCATAGTCAACAGAACCAGAAGGACCAGGATTTGACCGTGCTCCTTTTGGAGCTGGACAACGTTGCGGGGATGAATTCGGACCGCTGGATATCAGATTGAAAATCAGTATGGAGTATCGTACCTATGCAATTCTGATATTTTCGAGAGTGTACACCGTAGTCTAGTTCTCTATCCCTATTGCAGTTGAGTCAACTATCTAGTGATCTACTCACTTAGTACGGAGAAGATAGCCATGTCCACTTCAGGGGCGCAAACCTCGATCCATGGTTCAAATCCCCTGTGCGAAGAAATGCCTTGCCCAATGGCTTGAGTGCCTGTGTGCCTTGCAGATCGGTCATACTCCAAATTCAGGGACAACACCACTTGGATTCTTCCACTCTCGAAGCCAACTTAGCCAAGAAGATCAACTCCGTCAATATTAACACCAACAAATCGGGAGCAGACATTTAAACTGAAATCACAAATTATTGAAAAGGGATCGACGTGGGCGAGGCCTTGACACAGCAAGATGGATGATTCGCGGTTTCGGGTTTCTCGAACACACCAAAAGTGGGCTCGGGGTGCCCCTATTTTATCGATTCATCCTGTCATATCTCATCCATCAGTCTAAGGCCTCACTAGCATGGCTACTAGTCTAGGGTCGCTGTCCACTAAACCGGTCTGATTCATTATTCTAACACCCTGAGAATCCACCGTCGAGTCTAGGAGTCCATAGACTCTAGTAGTATCCTTGTCATTAGCTTAGGGAGGAGCCTTGAAACACCACCGCTACTTCTCCCTCCTCCCTCGACTCCTGCTGTACTACTACTTTTTCCCCCTCCGTTGGCTTAAGGGTCTCGCGCAGTCACTGTTCACCACGTTCTTCTAGTAATCGTTTCTAGAAGCGATGCTGCCATTATTGGCGGTTTATCGACCATTCGTTCACCTCATTTCTCCTTATCGCCGTCTGGTTTTGGGTTAATCTTCTCGGGTATTCGAATTCCACATCGATACTGGCTGCGATCAGCCATTGAAGCCTTTTTTGACCGATTAATTATTGACGGAAATTTAATTGATATACGGTGAACAATCCACAATCGAATCCCTAATAAACAGCACGACAATGGAGAGCTCCGACCCGAGCGCGTCTCGCGCGCATCTCTCGAACAGCGTTCCCGATAACAATGAGCCAACGCAGCCGAACCATACCGACTCGATGGTGACGGTCCCTCTATCCGACGTGCAGTCCAATTCTGAACATTCGCAACCCGATTGGCGGACTCTTGATATTCCACGGACACCTGTCGAATCGACCTTGCCCGGGGAGAATGATGTATATGGTGGAGATGATGTGGAAAGGGAGACGACGCCGACGCGGGACTGCGTGAAAACAGAACTTGCGACGGATTGCACCTCGGCTGCTCCGTCTGTTCGCTCTCGTAGTAGCGAAGAATATGAACGAGGCGATGCAGTGAACTGGGAGGAATTGGATAAAACGGAAGAGCAAGAGACCCGTGGTGAGGGATCTGATGAGTCCACTGCTCTTCTTTTGGCTCGGTTGGAGCAGGAGAACAATGCTCTAGCGACGAATCCCAAGTCTGTGAGCCAGCACCGACTGCAGACAAGGGCGTCGCGAGCGACGTCACTGCACCAAATCAAGCGGTTGATCAACGATGACCCTCGATCGTCTTTGCGGTACTCTCAGCTACCCCCTCCTCCCATGACTGAGCTCGAGTTCTGGGCTGCCTTGGTCGCCGATTACCCTCAGACTGCCCAGCGATTGCCGACTCTGACCTCCAATAAAATCCGCGGGGGTATTCCGCCGCCGCTTCGAGGTGTAGTATGGCCTAGCTTGGCGGGAGCTCGCGATTCATCGTTACTAGTCGAATATCAAAGGTTGTGCGGCGAATCAAGTCCGTACGAAGGATTGATTGGAAAAGATATTGGTCGCAGCTTTCCCAACGTGGAAATGTTCCGTGACCCCCACGGCGAGGGGCAGCAGATGCTGGCTAGAGTTTTGAAGTGTTTCAGTCTCTATGATACTAAAATCGGCTACTGTCAGGGGCTGGGATTTGTCGTCGGACCCTTGCTGATGCACATGACCGATGCGGAAGCGTTCTGCGTACTAGTACGGTGGGTTTTACGCGTTCTATCTCGAGGCCAGAGCTGATTGTCACAGGTTGATGGATCACTATGATCTGCGGACATGCTACCAGCCTGATCTGTCCGGTCTTCATTTGCGCGTCTATCAGTTCCAGAACCTCCTTGCCCGCCACCGTCCCTCTTTGTTCGCTCACCTGGAATCCTTAAATGTGGAGCCGATCTATGTGTCTCAATGGTTCCTGTCGTTTTTTGCAGTATCCTGTCCTCTTCCCATGCTTCTTCGAATTTACGATATCATTTTCTTGGAAGGGGCGTGCGAGACCTTGATGCGTGTCGCCTTGTCGCTGATGCAGAGGAACGAGAAGAAGATCATGGCTTGTTCTGAGTTTGAAGATGTGATGCAATTCTTGCTGTCGAGGAGTCTGTGGGATACGTGAGTCTCCAGGAGCTTGAAATCCCGGCACCAACTGACTGATATGCAGATACGCTTGCCATGCCGACGACTTTGTCAATGACTTTGTCTCGCTGACGTCGCTGGTCACTAAGGAAAGCCTGCAGGCGTTGGAAGCCAGCTACAATCAATCGCAAGGGGTGCCCACCGGTATCACATTTCCTCAGATGCAGGCCGCGGCGTCGAGATTCCTGGGCCGATTCTGGGCGGGATCCAGCTCTCCGACAAAGTCCTTCAACCTCAACCCCAACAACGGCAGTATGTCAGCTCGCGCCAGTGTCCGCCGGACCCCGTCCAAGCAGAGCATGACCTCCACGCTCAATTCGATAGAATCAACATCCGATGCCAGTACAGCGCCGACGGAGCTCTCGGCGGAACCGCCCAAGCAACGGGCCAAGTCGGCCATGTCGCACAACAAAGATCGTGATTTGCACTCACAGATAGAGGATCTACTGATGGCGCTAAGCGATCTTCAGCGGCAGCATGCAGATCTTACGCGAGAGCTGCAGCAGGAGCGCGAGGAACGGGAGGAGGACCAGGAGCTGGCGAAGTCCATGCTGAACTACATCAAGGAGATGGAGGCGGATGATCCGCCCGCCGGTCTGATCAGCAAAGCGGAAGAGAGATTCGTGGAGGCCAGCACGAAGCGCGACTCGATCCCTCAGACGAAGCAGCAACTCCGTGAGGATCTCAATCGGTGGAAGGAGATGCACGAGGTCGAAGCGGGCCGGTGTCTCGATCTGACGCGTCGCATCGACGAACATGAACAAGAGAACTCATCGCTGAGAGATCAGTTACGCGAGGCTCGCAGTCGCATCCAGGATGGTTACCGAGATCGCCAACGCCTGGAGAGAACCATCCGGGAGCTGCGGACCATCAAGACGTCGACTCCCGACTCGCCGCCAGAGACATTTGGCTCGCCGATCAGCGACTCGGGCGAGAGCCGGTCGCCCAGCGGGCTCCGGGAACTCAAGCTGGGGCGGTCGAATTCGCAGAAGAGCACGACATTCAACAAGAGGTCGAGCAGCCTTGGGCTCCAGGCGGTCCTGGCGACGGAGAACCACAAACCTGCGCCGGAGGAGACGCTGCTGCTGGAACTGGTGAACGCCAAGACGGCTGAGGCGGTGGCCAAACAGGAGCTGGAAGAAGTCAAGGCGAAGCTGGACTCGTTTAGGAAGATGGTCGGCGGGCATGGATCATTGACACGAAGCGATTCGCGCAGTTCCATTATTGCCAGGTCCCCCAATATCGCTAAATCAGCCACGGAGCCGGTCAGTAGTGGAGGATTCTTCAGTGGCTGGGGGCGTCGAGCTGTGTCTTCCAACGATTACGCAGAAGCCAAGTGATTCGTCTGGTTTGTTGCATTACTGGTGTTGTCTGGCACGTTGGATAGGATGATATCTTCAGAGCGTTTATTTTTCTCTTCAAGTATATGATACCTTACTTGTATATACTTCAGATTGTACCAATTCACATCCACTGTCCAACTCATATATGAAAGTAACTACCTACCGAAAAGCAGCCCAAGCCTGCAAAGCCCCAATAGCAGCAGTAGCCACCGCATTCGCCTTAACCCCCTTCTTCATATACCACACGGCACTAACCCACACAATCGCCGTCATCAACGCCGCAATCCCCTTGTTGACGGGCTGGTCCAGCAAGCCCGGATTCTGCGCCCAGTTGTAATTGATCATTGCTGCAGCCGTCAGCCTCAGCCCAACATCCCCCTCTTTCTTAGGGATAAGGGTAAGGGAGGGGATAAGGGGAAGGGACATACCATTCATGAGGAAAAAGGCACTACCCTGGTACCAGCCTGCTTTGGCGCATGTGTAGGCTAGCCCAGGCAATTGGCGGAATTGGGGAAGAGATTGCCAGTCTCGGGCTGAGAGCTTCATTCATTTCTCGTTTAGTATGTGTGTGTGTACTCTTTGTTTGGCTTGGGGATGGGATGGGGAGGGATGGGGAGTCTTACGGTGTGGGCGATGGAGATGAGGAGCCAGCCCATGGAGGTGGCTTTTAGGGGGGTTGAGAGGGTCATTTTGGGGTTCTGGTTTGGTTTGGTTTCTGGTGATTATTGATGTGATGTGATGTGATGTGATGTGATGTGATGTGATGTTGTGAAGAGGGAGATCTGAGATGGTGCTGAGTTGGGGAGGTGATGATGGTGATGGTGATGGTGATGATGCCAAGGCCGAGTTCCTCGGCTCAGGATGGCGATGTTACCATGTATCCATGGATGATCGTGATACTGTATGGGGTTATAAGACAACTATTTGCTTTTAGGATAGTTAGGATATTTGTACCTCTCTAGTTGTGGACACTATAGTCAGTTATCTGATGCTGACTGCTCTCGTATAAGCTCTCTTGTATAAGCTCTTTCTCAACCTCTATATAGACCGCTGTGTATTGTACTCGTCTATAAGAGGAGAGCTTGACAAGATGGATTTAGTGCTTGAAATGATGCCTCTCTTCAGAATTATATAGAGAGGTATTATTCGGAAGATATCGTGCACATGCTGAGATCGAGTTCCAGGCCGATGGTCTGCTGCGGATTACCCTGGCCTATGCTATCCAAGTATGATCGCGATATTGGCTACCATGGGACAGAGGACCTCTGTGTAGAAGACCTTAGCTTCATGGATTTACCACCTCTGCTGATAAAAACTGTCATCATTTCCCCGGTTTATCGGTCGGAGGGCCTCCGATGCGGGGACAGCGGGGTTGACGTATTCGCGGGGAGGATACTTTCGAGCATCCTGAAAGCATCTCTCCAGACTCAAGCAGCTCACAAGATGGTCCTCGCGAAACCAGAGAACAAGCATGTGCTCAAGGCCTTTGACCTCACCGGCAAAGTGGCCGCTATAACTGGTAAGTCGCCAATGTATGCATGGCGACAAGGCTGATCAGACAGGCGGCGCTCGTGGCATCGGACTGGAAATTTCTCGTGCTCTGGCTGAAGCAGGTGCCAATGTATGTCCTCATCTTTATTCTCATCCGTCCTTGGATGATGAGTTAAAACTCATGTCAGGTCGCGCTGATCTACAACTCATCCACAAACGCCGACACCACCGCCGCAGAAATCGCCTCCGCGAACAACGTCAAGGCCGCAGCATACCAAGCGAACGTCAGCAACAAGGCCGAAATTGAAAGGGCTATCCAGCAAATCGCCTCCGACTTTGGACGGCTCGATATCATCGTCGTCAACTCGGGAATTACCTCGAACATCGCGGCGGAGGACTACACGGCCGAGCAATGGAAGGAGATCATGCAGGTAAACCTGGACGGCGCGTTCTACACCGCGCAGGCTGCCGCGCAAATCTTCAAAGCCCAGGGGAGCGGCAACGTCATCTTCACGGCGTCTGTGAGCGCGACGCTGGTCAACGTTCCGCAAAAGCAAGCTGCGGTATGTTTTTCCCGTGCGTGCAGCAGCAGCTGAGATTGCTGACGGGAGTACTGTAGTATAATGCCTCAAAAGCGGGGGTGGTGCAGCTGGCCAAATGTCTCTCTGTCGAATGGGTGGATTTCTGTCGGGTGAACTGCATCTCGCCTGGTTTCATCGAGACTGATATCCTGGATATCCATCCCAAGGAGTGGAGGGAGAAGTGGTATAGTATGGTCCCTGCGCAGCGGTTTGCGGATACATACGAGCTCAAGGGGGTGAGTTTTTGTTTCTGGTGAAGTGCGGCAGTGCTGATAAGTCACAGGCGTATGTGTTTTGTGCCTCGGATGCGTCGAGTTATATGACGGGGGCTAACCTTGTGATTGATGGGGGATATACTCTTCCATGACGCAGTCTCTGGAGTGCGACAGGATTCACATTGTTAATTTGATTCTTAGTGATTGATAGAATGAAGCATATAAGGGTCAAGCAGCATCAAGATTATGAAGACCAACGTGGACCAGTGCTCGAAGCACCAGATAGAGCGAAGACGGTGGTAAAAACGAGGTAGAGTGTTCTGCAAAGTCGGTTGCTTGCCCCAGATTCAGGTAAAAATAACCCAAGATGGGATAAATATCAAGCAAGAAGCAAATGACCGGGTTATAGAAGATTTGATGATGTAGCGCCATGAGGGAGACTATCGAACAGACCTCTTCTCTGTTGGCAGTGCAGATGCCATACCAACATTTTTTGATAAAAGCTGTCCCACTGGAATCAAACACGAGGTTTGAGCAATCAAAGCCCCAAAGGAATTCTGAAAGAATGACTGGTAGAACAAATGAGCGTCGAAAGACTGACCGTGGTTTGTTTCTGTAGGCGCTGGGATAGAATCTCGCCGTTCGAATGTGCAAGTTCCAACACCTGTATAAACATAGACAATAATCTCGACAGTATATAGTTAGGTAGCTTAGACCAACGCGAAGACAATTTAGCAAGATTTCTGTATAGAGGCTGAGTACCGCGAACATAACCGCCGGTTCAGTTGAAACATTCTGCGCTCCAGTAAGCGCCGTCATCTACGGCGTTTAGCTGTCGACCATGGCCAGCATCCAGCTCTTGCTTCAATAGATTTGATAGGCTTACATTCAGCGAAGACTTAATCTCAAGCATTTATAGAACAATCCAAATTTGCTGGTGCAAATGACTGGCTAAGAGTGCTCGTTATAGGTCGGCGGTTGAGAGGTCTTAAAAATAACGATCCTATATCGCCAGATACATAAGGACGTAGAACAAGTATATAAAGAGGTAAAAGCTGTAGGTAATTGAATATCATTCTTGGAATCAACTTTGATATCAACATCCTTACACGATGCATCTGGAAAGCCGGAAGTTGAATCTCCTCTCTCTGGACGGCGGAGGCATCCGCGGTCTCTCCTCCCTCTATGTGCTCAAGCATATGATGGAAGCAATCGATCCACATCATCCACCAAAACCATGTGAAGTCTTCGATATGATCGGCGGAGTTGGATCAGGAGGGCATGTATGCCTCCGAACTCTCGTGCCCATCATACTAACAGGCCTAGTTTAATCGCTATCATGCTTGGTCGTCTCAAAATGGACATCCAAACATGCATCAGCACATATCACCAGTTAATGCAGTGCTCTTTCCCGCAAGGATCATTGAACTTGGGCCGTGCCAAGTTTGACCCCCAGCGATGTGCGGCAGCCCTCAGAAGCATCCTCGCCCAGTCTGGGTATGGGGAGAATGCGCTGTTCAGAGAGTCGAGACCCTCTTGCCGAGTGTATGTCCATGGTACTGATATTGCGTGATCTGGTCTGACGTAGATATCAGTGTCATCTACCTTACCGATTTGAAGACCCAGAAGAGCTTCTCCCTGACTTCTTACGAGAGCAGACGCTGTCCGGCCGAACTCTCGATGACTGCCACGGTCGTTGAAGCAGGACAAGCATGTCTAGCATCACTTGCTGGCTACGAACCTGTTACGATGGGTTCTGGCGGAAAGAGGTATTGCGATAGCAGTCGGACTATTGTCAATCCCGTGCGGCAGGTGTGGGCCGAGGCGAGTGGTCTATGGCCGGGGGTACTAGAAAGTCATCTGGGCTGCGTGGTGTCCATTGGCGCGGGCAGTGCTTCCATCAAGAGCAAGGGTTTGAATGAGAAGATGGGCGTCGTGCGTATGCTGACCAAACTTGATGTTCATGATCCCGAGAGGGAGGCGAATGCGTTCCTTCAGGAGCATACGAAGCTAGATGACGCGGGTCGGTTGTACAGGTTCAGTGTTCCTGATGGCCTAGGGGATATCAAGGTTAGTGAGGTGAAAGAGACGGAATTGATTGTGGATGTTACGAAGGACTACTTGACCACTGAGCTGGTTTACAAGCAGATGAGGAGATGTGTGAGTGCGTGTGTGTATTGACTTGGAATTTGAACCCTAGCTATGAGTGTATGAACAAATGATTGCTGAAATTAATCGACAAGAAATTGTTTTAGTTTGAGACCCTCCACTGTATCTCCTGAGCCATTAAATAGAGAAAAGGTACTGTGGGCGCACTTGTGATCGAGATATTCACTGGTCTGGCAGAAGATTGAAATCCTCCACTTCGGGGCAACGATTGACTGGACAGACGAGGTCAAGCCAGTGACGTTGAATCCTTTGTAATAGAATTGAACTTGTGTCTCAAGTAGACCCCTTGAGTGCATTTGCCTGGTGAGAGAACCAAACATGATGGACTTACACTCGGAGTGCAACCTTTAGATCCTGTCATGAACGCTTCACGTTCTTGCTGAAGGGGAAGAATGATCTTGCATATAGCTTGTTGCCTCTTCTGATTCATCTCGTCTGGACCGTTGGTTAGCAATTTTTCTTATTGAGAGGATCGGTCAGACTTACACATGATGCGCGCTGGAATCGGCAACTCCAGCGGATCAATCTCATCCTTGCTCTCCGACATGGCAATCGATGTTGCTTTCTTGAACTTTGTGGGAATGTTGAAGTACCAAGAGACCCATATCCACAACATCAAGTTCCGTGAGTATGTCTTTGGGAGTTCTTCTCTCAGGCAGGTAATCCACGCGTCACGAATGAACCCGACGAGATCATTGCATTCATAGTAGTCTGCGAGTACAGCAATTATAGCAGCGAGCTCAAGGCTCACCCTTTTTGGCAATTTGTGGTGCTGGCAATGGAGAATTCGAAGGAGGATCAAGAAAGCTTCAACATCCCAGCCCTCAGTGGTAATCTCGACTGATCCGGTTCCAACAAAAGTTGAGCCTTCCGTCCATTTGCCAGTCAGGGCTCTCTTGAAGACGGGAGAGGCAAGCATCAAGTGCTTTGCGGATACTTGGATGCGGACGTCGGCTTTGGGAGGTATGCTATCTTCCTCTCCGGCAGACCCATTGACTGACTCCTCATCCGAAGAATCAGTATCGTAATCGATAAATAGAACCCGGCGCTCCGACTTGGGTGCCTCGTCTGATTCTTCTGCAGGGTGTTAGTCAAGATATGACTAGTAGGTAGTATTTTGACTCGCCGGAAACCGCAGACTTTTCAACTTGAGCACTCTCGCCATTCCAGACCGCGAAAGGTGCATTGGGATTACGCACGATGATGATCACTTCTCCTTCCGGGTCGATAATATGAACTCCCTCCTCCATGGTGATGCTGTTGCTTTGAGATCTGCTTCCGGATACAATGGAGGCGAAGGAAAAAGATTGATCAAGACGAGAAGTAGAGGGATAAAGTAGAAGATCAATGATTTTAGCAGTAGCTATTGTATGAAGATGGCCTTGAGGAAGATGTCTGTCCAATGGTCTGCAGCTGTGTAAGATCAGTATGAATAGTGATAAAGTACCTGAGGAGATCACAGTAATAGAGCCATATATAACTTACTTTCACCTCATCTGCTGAGAGGTTCTCCTCCATATCCGTCCCTGATGGAAATAGGAAGAGTATCGCTTAGATTGCTCTCACAGGTAAACCTGCAGCTTCTCGTCACTTGTCATTTTAGTCTTCCACTCACTGTCAGGACACCCAGCCCATACCTCGGAGCGAATTTATCCCTTAGTTGGAAAGTGGAGGTAAAGGAACAGTCGAGGATGATGCTGAGTATTCCTGCAGGCTGACCAAAAGAGAACCATTCTGTCTATGTCTTATTCGTGACTTGTACTGGCGGCGTTATAGGATTGATGTGTTGAGGTAGAGGAGGTGGATTTCCATGTCGCAGAGGCAACAACATGAGCCCGCTGCTAAAGTCTCGGGTACAAGCCTAGCTACTTCCTCTACCAGAGGAAGCTTTTACTCACGTTCATCGGCCAGCACGTTCTTCTTGCCATTGAAAATCTCATGCACTTGGATCGACATGGGATTTTTTTCATTCCTTTCACTATCGCTGCCTTCGCCTCCCGCAAACTTGTCTCCTTTCACCGGCTCGGAGTTCGTCATCAAGATTGTTTTGTCTTCTTCAGGTCGGAGAGTCAACCGTTGATCCTTGTTTTTGTCCTGGTTGCTATCAAGGGAGCGGAAGAGACGATGTTTACCACGGTGGCCACCTGAGACACGCTGGATTCGTGGTTTATGCTGGAGCTCAACCTCTTGAGACCTACTCATCCCAAACTTGCCTGCTATCCGAGAAGAACCGAGGATGTGCTTGAGAGTTGATTTGAGAAGAGGCTGCAAGGTTGGAAGACAGGCGCAGACAATGCCGATGCATGGTTTCACGCTGGACCAGATGAATACGTTGCCCATGATCCAGGTGATATCGCGAGATCTGCTGAGGAACGTCATAAAATAGATTCGGACGACGCTAGCGAAGCAAACACTGCAAGTGTTAGCGTAGCTCCCTGCTCGTTCCCAAGGACAGGGTGACGTACAATCCGCCCAATAAGAAGATACCGGACACTAGGATCTTCTGTGCTGTTCACATCTGAAGTTTCCAGACCAGAGGGATGGGAACCATTAGGATTATACCATCCGTGGCCACGTTGGCCGCCGCCGCGTTGCCGATGTAGAAAGGGTAGAGGTTGAAGATACATTTGCCTCCCTTGGGATCCCGATACTGTGTCCAGTAATATGATAACGGTCGGCAACAGACGAGGAACGCAATAGTGCAGGAGAACCAGTAGCAGACGGTGAGGAAAACACAAATCCACATCACCCAGTTCATGCCAGAGATGCGGCGGTAGAACAGAATGATGGACAGCTTGATGAGTGGAATCGCAACAACATAGATGAGGACATATGCAAACACAAGCTGTGGAAATCAGTTCATTCGTCTCATCTATCGCCCAGGTGTGGCTGGTCATACCTGCATCACAACGATCGCATCGTTCGACTCGACCACCCAAATATGCTTCCCAAGGCCATAGTAGCCCCCTGTGATACGTTAACCTTCAGCTCCTGTCGCGGGATCAAGTCTGGGTTACATACCTATAATGGTGCAGACGAGATTCGCCGTGATGGGGATCTGTTTCGCTCAGTATGGCCAAAAGGCATGCTCAATGACAGAGACGTACAAGTGCTGCCCCAATCAACCAGTCATCTGCCAGGACATTGGCATGCTGCACTTTTAACCTCGCCGTAATTCGCATTGCAATTGCAATCATGGCGAGAATGTACAATGCGATGACCGTGGCATTGTTCCTGGGCGTGTGGTTGTCTTTGAGGTCTATGCCTGGGGAAGGCTCACCGAACGGGCTTGACATCGCAAGTGTCTGACGGGTCAGAAGACATGAATTTCTGAGAATCTCACCGAGCAGATGTTCCAATTGCGACGGATGAACGAAGGACATAGTCTTCCGTGAGGTTGAGGGAACTCGAAGATTCCAAGGCACAAACAGGCATCACCACGAATCTTGGAGTCTCTACTGAATCTGATCAATACAAGTCTCTAACTGCCATCTTTGTATACGCTCCACTTCAATAATTGATTTGCAGGGATAAGAGTCAGTGCACATGATGTTCCTCCTGTCAACACGCATGACGTTCAAACACAACAGCGTCTCCGACTGGACGGGGTGATTTAGCACGCTTTAGGGCGTCATAGCAGCATTAGTACCAAGACCGCTCATATACATCCTTGCAGTGACAGGGATAAACCGGCTCAACGTCCCGAACTATATCCCGTCTTGGAAATAGGAGGCTCTTTGTCTTTTGGCCGATTACCCCTGGAATTGGAAGGGGCATTGGAAACCCGCATCCCAGCAGCTGTCCAGCCTTTCTACCTTGACAGGTAAATGGCTCTTAAATGGAGCTGTCAAGGGTGCATACAAGCTAACAAGATAGGTTGTGGAGTGCATACCGTATCTTGCACTGACTCATTCTATCTGAAGCACTATCTAGAGCTCTCCCATCAAGGGAACCGTCAAAAGATCATCCCAAAAGATCATCCCAAAAGATCACCATCCCATCCACTAAATCTACTAATCATGCAACTAGCCAAATGGCTCTATCATTTCTCGCAAACTACTCCGTAATAGACGGAGTTCGATCCGACTTTCCAGAATAGAAATAGGCAGGGCCCAGCAACTGAGCTTTCGGGAGCGCTGGACTCGAAAGGGGTCGATGACTCGACATATATCCCCCCAATCTACCCTGTGTCCGATCATCGCGCGGAAAAGTGACAAGTACTAGCAAGATGCCTTCGAATGAATCATGCTCAGACCTAAACGGCCGCATCCTGGACGACTGGTCTGTTGACCCGAGTCAATTCGCCTTTACGCCTCGAAAGCTCCGGGTGGTTTGCATAGGCACGGGCTTCTCGGGGTTGATACTGGCATACAAGCTGAAACACGAGAGACCAATGGATTTTGTCGATTATACTATCTACGAGAAGAATCCAGAGGTTGGGGGGTCGTGGTACGAGAATGTCTATCCCGGGGTTGGGTGGTTAGTTCTTAGCTTCTCTACGTTGAGACAGCCCGCTGATGATCTGACAGTGACATTCCGGCCCGTAGGTTTCATTCGCATTCAATGCTGCTTTTCTAATAGCAAATAGATAGCTATGTCTTCCCATTCGAACCAAATCCTAATTGGTCCAAGTTTTATGCCAGTGGATCAGAGATCCACGACTACATGGCCAGAACGACAGACAGGTACGGTCTCAGAGACAAGATCGCATTCAACACGAAGCTTCTACAAGCGGTTTGGAAAGAAAGGGACGGAAAGTGGAATCTCACGCTGGAGCAGGCAGGTTCGCTCATCGACGATGTGGCCGATGTCGTCCTGGATGCTAGTGGCATTCTCAAGTACGCAACTATTTCTCTGGTCGTCAAGTATGAGACTGACCCGTGACAGTCAATGGAAATGGCCGGATGTTGAGGGCATGGATGTATTTCAAGGAAAACTCATTCATAGTGCCCGTTGGTAAGCACTACGATAGTTGCTGGTGCTCTGTAGCTAACAATATAGGGATCCGGACTACGACTGGACAGGAAAGAGAATTGCTGTCATTGGCAACGGGTCTTCTGCTCTGCAGCTCGTTCCAGCACTCCAGCCAAAAGCTGCAAAGATCGTCAACTACATCCGCCGCGCGACCTGGGTGTCCACGAATATCTGCGGGAATCTGACCAAAGATGGCATGGGGACGAACTTTGAGTTCACCGAGGAGGAAAAGCAGCGTTTCAGAGATGACCCCGAGGAGTTTCTCAAGTACCGCAAGGCAGTCGAGGAGTCGTATGTTTGTCTCTGCAATATCAGAATTGTGCTAATATTCCCTCAGAGTCAACTCCGTTTTTCGACTCATGCTCTCCGGCTCCGAAGGCAACAGATTTCTGTTCAAGCTCGTCGACAGCGTTATGCGAGCCCGGTTGTCCAAGAACCCCGAGTTAGCCGACAAGCTGATTCCAAAGTATGAGATTGGATGCCGCCGTCTCAGCCCCGGAGACGGCTACCTCGAAGCCCTGCAGGCAGACAACGCGGAGATATGCTTCGACAGCATCCAACGCATTACTGAGACCGGTATTCAGACAGACAAAGGCGTTGAGGAGTTTGATCTGATCGTCTGTGCTACCGGATTCAACACGTCTTTCGTTCCTGCCTGGGAGCTCGTTGGCCGAGACGGACGTCGTCTCGACGAGGAGTGGAAGGAGAAGCCCGAGGCGTACTTTTCTGTCTGCGCGGCCGGTATCCCGAACTACTTTATGTTTGCTGGCCCGAACTGCCCCATTGGCCATGGCTCCGTGCCGCAGATGCTCGCCTGGACGGCGGATTATATGTTAGACTGGGTTCAAAAGATAGCAAGCGAGGATATCAAGTATGTCTCTCCCTAATCTACCAGGGCGTCTGCTGACGTATCAGATCGGTTGCCGTCAAAGACTCCGTCGTCCGTGACTACAACACCTTCGCGCAGGAAAATCTCAAACGCGCGGTCTGGTCCAAGGGCTGCCATGCCTGGTACAGCAAGAAGAACCAGGGAGGGGGCGTCACGGTCACGGCCATGTATCCGGGAAGTGCCTTGCACTACAAGGGTGAGTTGCTGCCGCCTATTTACAACAATGTACTAACTGTGACGCAGCTTTTTTGAGCACTATTCGCGGCGAGCATTTTGATATCCGGTACAACACGACCAATCCGTTCCGATATCTTGGAAATGGGGAGCTGGCTTGGGAGCGACAGGAGGGAGCGGATTTGGCGTTTTACTTGTAGACTGTACGAAGAAGACACTCTTCTGAGACGACGCAATGAAAGCATTGATGAGCATTGTTTCACTGGACTCCTTTACTGAGCCCTTAGCGTCTGTGCCTAGAAGACGACACTATGAGACCACTCTGGTTGAATGGAATACGCCGATTGACCGAGGAAGAGCCATATCAACTGTACAGGCTCTCGTGTTTACCATTCGATTGCTCGTACAAATGAATTAAAGCACAAGACTTCAAATCAATCACTTCAAGACGATATCTTACATTCGGGTCTTTTCAATGCTGGAGGCTGCCTAAGGCACATCCTCTGCCATGTGACACTGTAGGTCATCTCCATTTCGTCCTGGGCTTCTTCCTTATCCTCCTCCATCGTTGGTCCTTTTCTTCTCTGGGAGCGTCCAGATCGCCCTACCGCTACTATCTTTTGCTTTGCCTTCAAGTTTATCCTTTTAACTACTATAATCTATTGGTTGTACACTGATCAATTTGACTATAATTCGGAGAATGAAACAGTCGCATAATGATGCAATTTCTTGACGACGCATTCCATCATCATCCGAGGTATGGAGAAACACTAGCCTCTCCACGATCTTCTCTTGAGACTTCGGACTCCAGAGCATCCCCGTTTCCCCAGACACTCGTATTTCTCTGAGGAGGTCCATTTCACGCGGCCTCGGAATGCAGATCCGGCTCATATTGGCCACGCCGCAGTTAACAAGCTCGGGGTGACCGACTGCTAGGTTTGAGGAGTCCACGTTCCCTTCGCCCCGGTGTACAATTGCGCCCTATCCTTTTCTTAATCGCGGAGGCGAGTGCGGAGAACGGTTGGCAGTCGAGCGCATTACCCTCCCCGGATGTTTCCTCCACATCCAAACGCTTGGTGAAGCTTGGTAGAGCTTACCCTGGCTATGGTAGCGTGACGTCAAACCAATCGGAGGCAAGAAGGTAACAATCGTAGTCTAGGCCGGCCGCGAGAGGCGATTCTCGTATGCAGAGCTGGACGCATTTAATCGAGACAACCCCCATTCTGATTGAGGCTAAGACACATCATGAGTACCGCGCGCAACCTTCTATTGAACCATATACCCAATTCAAAGTCAATGCACCATGTCCGCCTCCCATGACTCCCATCCCGAGTTCAATGTCGCCCAGGAGCTTGGCTTGTCAGATGGGGAGAAGCAAGAGGCTCCCGATGGTACCGCAGCTGCTGATGGTGCCGCAGCGCATTCGCCTGCGTCTCAATCTAGAGCCTGCCATGGAGAGGAACGGGACAAGGAAGAGGGAGCCGACGGAGCCGCTGATGGACGCGCCGATGGAAAGGTAGAGTTGAAGGAGAGTGACGTCTATGATAAACTGGGCTTCGCCTATCCAGAGCGGAAGAAATGGATAATCTTGACGGCCGTCGTCCTGGTTCAGATTTCCATGAACTTCAATGCCAGTTTCTACGCCAGCGGCATCAGTCTGTTTGCCAAACACTTTAAAATCGCAAAACAAGCAGCAAGAGTGGGTCAAATGGACTTCCTCATTGCCTACGGATTCGGTAGCGAGTTCTGGGCTCCCTGGAGTGAAGAGTATGGGAGATGGCCCGTCATGCAACTCAGTTTGTTCTTTGTGAACATCTGGCAAATACCATGTGCCCTGGCTCCCAATTTTGGCACCATCGTGGTCTGTCGTGCGTTGGGTGGCCTGTCATCTGCCGGTGGCTCTGTGACACTCGGTATGGTTGCGGATATGTGGGAACCAGATCGGCAACAGTACGCGGTGGCGTACATTGTCTTTGCATCGGTAGCAGGATCGGTCCTGGCGCCCATAGTTGGAGGCTTCGTAACGACTTTTCTGGACTGGCATTGGAACTTCTGGCTCCAACTCATTCTGGGTGGCTTCGTCCAAGCCGTGCACTTTTGGGTGCCGGAAACGCGCTGCAGCATTCTGGTGACGAGAGAAGCCAGAAAGAGACGCAAGCAGGGAGAGGAGGTGTACAGTGGCGACGAGCTCAAAGGCAAACGGGTTGACATCAAGTACTTTGCAACTCTCTGGCTTCGACCGTTCGTCATGTTCGTTCGGGAGCCCATTGTGCTATGGCTTTCCCTCCTCAGTGGCTTCAGTGACGCCTTGATCTTCACTTTCCTGCAATCATACGAGCCTGTCTACAAGCAGTGGAATTTCAATACCATCACAATCGGATTGGCCTTCATTCCGTAAGTCTCAATGATAACGGGGGAGCAAGTGCTTGCTGACTATGCAAAGGATCATGGTCGGATACTTTCTCGCTTGGTTCTCCTTTCTGCCCTGGATTCATCGCCACTGCCGTGTGATGGAACGAGATCCTGACGCGCTCCAGCCCGAAGCCCGTCTATACTGGCTGCTATACGGTAGGACTCTTGTCTCACTTCTATTCCCCTGTCAAACTCACAAAGTATTAGTTGCTCCACTTTTGACGATTGGTCTTTTCGGCTTCGCATGGACCAGTCTAGGTCCGGAGCACGACGTTCACTGGATAGCGCCGATGATATTCTCCGCCTTGATTGCGATAGCGAATGTAAGTTTCTCTTGAGGACTGCTGAACCTGGCTAACGCAGAGACAGTATTCCATCTATATGGCCACGATCGACTACATGATTGCCTCCTACGGACCATACTCCGCCTCAGCAACCGGCGGCAATGCCCTTGCGCGAGACTTCCTGGCAGGCATCGCAGCCATGTATTCCGTTCCAAGTAAGACCAGCACCACTTTTAAAAGACACCAGGTGCTGTGCTAATTGGACAGTGTACAAATATATGAGCGATTCGCTCCCGCTGGAATGGCCTTCCACCCTCCTCGGCTTTTTATCCATCATCTTCATCATCCCTATCTACATCTTCTATTGGAACGGACCCAAGATCCGCGAACGGTCGAAATTCGCCCAGATTCTCGCGTCCGACAGGAAGAAGGCCGGACGACGGGTCTCGCAATGCGGTTCTGGCGATCCCGGTCCCGAAGAGTACTACTTTGATCCATGAGACCTGGACCGTTTGGCAGTTTGAAATTTACCTTGTAGATTTGACACTTCTTCATTTCGCGTGGTTTTGTTATATGACAGCTGACAGGAAAATTCCAGTAAGCGAGATGGGCGACATTGGTGCCAAATGCAACTGACAAGGTTGCGCATTTGAATTCTTGATCTTTGCATTTGAGTTTCTTGTTCATCGATTACACCGCATGGTATTTGCATCAGCTTGGCGAAGGCGAATTGGTGAAACTGACTCTGACAATCGGAGCGAATTTGTTTTCTAGGCCCCTGATATGGCTGTCAATCGAGATTCCGACTTTCTCTTCCAGTAAACCTGACGCTATTCTGATATGCTCGCATGGACCGGGGTTGATTTCCGACGGCCGTGAACCCGGGATGAACTTCCGGTACACGGGAAGTCGGGGCTCTTGATGATATCACCCATTGTACTCCGGCGTTAGCCAAGCTGTACTGCGCTGATTTTAGATCCACTTGTAGGGCACGCAGATCCCAATTAGAATTAAGAGGATGAATACGATAACGATGCTGTTTTATATGTTGTCGTGCTATGGTAGAGGGATATGGGTATCCATTCCAGTCCTTGATGCAGAGTCATGCCTGTGTCTGAATAGTCGGGCAGGCTTAGCCTGAGAATTGAGTCTCTCCGAGACTGTGATTAGGGTCCTCGAACGTCAGTGGTGCAGTAATGCCGAGTCAATCTCACGGGGTTATGTAGCTGCTTTTCAAATATCCACGATAGTAGGGTTAGGGTTGATTTATAGCTTGCCCGGAGGAGTATACACCTAACACAAGCCGCTTGTTACATATTCAAAAAGCAGTTTGTATGGGTGGAAGGATTCTAGCTAGGCCCGTATTCGTAGCTACTGGACGTGCAGTAATATTCATTTAGGAGCAAAAAGTAAAAAGACAAAAAGAAATGGGGTGAACCGGGATCGAACCGGTGACCTTCAGATTGCCTAAGCAAGGACAGAAGTTATACTTCAGTCTGACGCTCTCCCAACTGAGCTACCGCCCCATTTGATGGAAATTTAGACAGTATTTAGCTATATGTGGGTAATTCATGATGGCCGAGGAAAAAGAAAAAGAAATTGACGGCGACCTCGCGATTAAGTGACTAAAATGTACTCCGTAGTAGTAGTAGTAGTAGTAGTAGTAGTAGTAGTATTAACTAACGTCCAGCGGAACGCAGGAGAAGCCTGCAGCCCTGGTGACTTCCCATGGGGTATTGGGATGTGCTAAGCTATGGAATTACATACAGAATGACCCTAGAAAGCAACTCAAGGCGCAAAATCGAAGGTCACGTGATCAGTTGACGGAATACCTTCTCCGACCTGTGAGATGATTCAAACGATGGTGGGCAAGCCTGGGGTCCGGCGGAAGGGAGATATGAAGCGTGAGCTTCTGGCAATCTGACCGGAGCATGTCTAGGGTGCTTAAGGCTGAAGCCAAAAAAGGAAAGAAGCGGTTATGAGAGGGTTTCAAGAGACTGAGGGAGATACGGATGTATATATCCGTGTGTGCATATATATGTCTGTTTGCCAGGGGGACCCAAACGGGCCGCTCAGCGGGTGCAGATATTGGAGTAGAACTCCGTGACGCTAAGGAGCTCTGCAAAGTCCTTAGGGTGCGAGGGGACTGGAGGTAATCCAGAGCCTCCTGTCTGCTCGCCGGGGGCCGGGGACGGGGGCGAAGTGGCCATCATCGCAGCTTGCGCTGCGCGACTGTGCAGGGGCAAGGGGTTCAGGGCTCTTAGCGCGTCCGCAAGAGCAGGTGAGTTTGGCATCTTCGTGGGCGAATCTGCGGTGGTACCAGTCGAAGTCTCCGTGGGAGGTTCTCAGAAGTGATCAAAGTGTAACTTCAGTCGTGCGCTTCTCCCAACTGAGCTATCACCCCATTTGATGCTAGAGGACATCTCGCCGGCAAGGTTTTCATGTTGTAGATTTCTACTGATGCCCGATGGCAAGTCTATCATTGATCCCACAGACTCTGGAGCTTCTGAATCTGCGAACCAGTGGCCCATCCCAGATCAGCTTCGACGCCGCGTAGCAGGTCACCAATAATCTGGCGTTCTTCGGGGCTCTCGAGACACTGCCCCACGGCAAAGAGCAGGGGTATCATGTAGATACGGACACCACCTTGCGGTCGACCGAGAGCGATGCCGCAAATCTCCTTGCAGCGGTAGTCGACCTCTTTCGTCAACTCGCGATACCCCTGTAGCCGGTCAAAGGCGGTGCTCGGTGCGCTGATCACATCAGGCGGGCGGTTGAGCAACAGTGCAAGGCGGCCAAACTGATACTGCTGCATCGCAGCGGCACAGGATGTCATGCCGTAGAAGATCTCGGGGAACGGCATCTCGCCGATCTCAGGTAGTTTGGACAGGTCCTTGGGGCGATTAAGACGCAGGCAGGGGCGAAAGGTCTCGGGTATCTTCTCGACCCACGTTTGAAACTCGAAGCAGAGCCTCAACCAGGTGGATGTTGTCGGCTGAGAACGTGGAGATGTGACTGTTGGAGAGGGTGAATCGGTCGGCGGCTGACCAACCCACTGCTCTACCTGGGACCTTTTCGAAGCCGCCAAGAAGTTGAGAACCTTGTTCAGAAGCCATATCAGACTGTTTGCCGCCAAGTCCTCCCTTTGAAGCATCATTGGGTTTCGAGTCAGTCCACTCTCTAACCGCAGATTTCCTTGTTCGTCAATGGGAACGCCGGCAGCTCTCCATAATGTGAGGCTGTCCGGATCAAAATGTGTCAAAGACCGAGTAAAATATGCTCCCAGATAGTCAAAGCGAGCAAAGTCAAAGAAGCAGGCCGCAATCCCATGTGAAAACTGTGGGGGCTCTGCATAATTGCTGTATATTTGCAACAAACCATCAAAAGCAGATTTGGCGCCATTGAGATGACTGTCAGTGGTTAGCAAAGCACTGGATAAGAGGTAAGTTGACCACTGCACGTACGATTGCCACATTTCTCCAGCTTCATCCAAGAGCTTGTACGTTGTGAGTATGACCGCTGCGGCGAGTAAGTCTTCCACTTTTCTCCAAAAAGTCCCTACGACTGGTTGCTCCGTAGGAGGCCCATGTCCAGTTTGCTGTATTTGTACGTTCAGCCATCGGCTCACAGTCTCCACTGGCGACTCCAGGACGGCCGTGCTAGAGATAGCTGAATAGGCATCGGAGACCGAGGTGTTGATGTGAGAAGCGGCAAGGTAGTAGTAGTTGGCAGCTTTTAGAAACCAGTCCACCTGAGCGGAGTTCGGGTACACCTCCATTGTCGGCGGGCTGGTAAACAGTCCTCCACCGGCCGGAGATATTGCGCCTTTGACTCTGCCCAGATGCTTCGCTGCCAGAGCTGCGATTGCATACCTGAGACAAGGGTCATCAATCGCGCGAACTGGAACGTACGCTGAAAAGAACTTTCCAGAGTCTGAGATGTCTAGCCTGAGATAAATGAGCACAAAGTAGCTGTCTGAGAGAGTCTGTACGAACCAGGGTCCCAGAGTTGTTGAGAAGTGCCTTGTAAGAAAAGCAATCTCGTGCTCAGTGCCGGTCATTAGCTCCGAGAATATATCCTGAAACTCCTCTTGTTCACTACGCTGCGAGGGACTCTTCGGAGAGTCCAAGCGCGTAGCCGTAGTGGATTTCTTGAGCTCGCCGTAGACATTATTTGGCACAGTGAAACCTCCAGCTGCGGGCTTATTCGGCGAAAATGAGCTCGGTGCGTTGCTCCGACTGGAAGCACTCTGTTGGTCCGAACCTGCAATTTCGGTTGGCCCAGCCTGTACCGCGACCTGATTCACAACATCGACCATGCCGTCTGTTTGCATCGGTGCGTCTTGCATGGTTGACACTAGCCCATTTGGAGTCGAGCGGACTGTTAATTGAGTGACCTCGGCAGTTCCCAAGACAGAGTTGGCGTGAGACAGACCCTGGTCACCAGGAATTTGTATCACATTTTGCTCTGATCCTGTCGTGTGATTACCGGCTACCTGTCTTGGATGAGCCATAATCATAACGAGCGACAAGGGACGCGGGGAGGACTTACACCTTCCTTCGACTTGGCAGCATGTGGCTTTGGATGAGTTTCACTGTAAGGTGCATATCGACGCCTTACAGAAGCGCCTTGGTCTATGAACTTGCGAGTTTGAACATAACCAGGGCACTCCACGCCAGCGTTGGTACAACGCTGGCAGCTCGGCCGCGTTTCGTCGCACTGAAAAGGTCAGGAAATGTGTCAACTTTCCAATTGAGCTCTAGGAACACACCTTGAGATGTCTCTTTTTACAACGCTCGCAAGCCTTGTTCGATGGTACACCTGGCATTGTGGATATTTGCTGTGCGGCATTCAATTTGCGGGAGATGACCTCTTCTAATAAACGCGACTGAGGGTCTCATCTCAATTCACAGCTGCGAAGGTAATGAGAAAGTTTTAGATCGTGGATCAAAGAAAGTGCGTGCTCGGCCAAGATTCCAAGAAGCAAGGAAAGCTTAAACCGTTCAAGGGGTCTTGAATTCTTGATGGATTCTGGACTGGGGCAAGTCCAGTGACGTGAGTCGGCCATCGCTCGGATAAAAGTCGGCATCTCGTTCGGTATTCTCTCACCGCCCGGCAGTATCCGCTTTCTGGGCTTCAGAGGTTGGGGATTCCTCCTTTTAAAGCATTCTTGTAGATTCACTTATATGAGAATTCCTCTCGGAGAGAAGTGCGGGCATGCTGAGAAGATTGGCTAACCAGAACGATAGTAGTCAAGGTCGTGCAGTCCCTGACAGGTCGCCGTACGAGAAGGTTGCAGCAGACCATGAGGCATTCTTGCGACTGCTGGGCCATCCGGTGCCCTCGAAAGTCGATTCTCATTTGTTCACAGATAATGAAAAGAGCCGTATTTACACGGACTGGATCAGTTAGTTCCTCATCCGATCTACAGCTAGAATCACTAACATCATATTGCAGAAGCGGGAAAACCTCACAATTTGGTCTGTTCAGAGTGTCGAAGTCCAGATGATTTGATGCTTTGCGAGACTTGTTGTAGGTCATATCATGCCAGATGTCTGTCAGATCATGGTACAGCTACATCTACAGGCAATTTCTATTGCCCTTCTTGCAGAGCCAAGCGATGGGATCAGACGCCGCCTCAAGTCAACTTATTGGCGGCTTCACCTGACGTCTCTCGGAGCAGCACACCTGTTCCACCTCAAGCTATAATGCATTGTTGCACAAGTCCAGCAGATGTCCTGACCGCACAGTCAAGCCTGCAAAGTTCGTCTGTCCCTTCTTCGCCCGTTGATAGTCAGCAGCAACGCGCCCATAATCAGTTCAATATGGCATCAAACTCGGACATCATGTCCCGAGCTCGACAGTTTTTGATTCAGCATGGGAAATTCCCTACGTCTCAAGCCTTTTGTCCCGAGCTCTTGTCGAAATTAGGAACGATGATGTTGGAGCTAGAGTCCCAACAGTTGCTGCTTCAGGAAATCCAGGGCTTGCGAGACGAAAATGCCAGCTTGCGAAGAGAGGCCTTGAAAACCAAGCATCACTACCCTTCTCGAATGCCAATAAATGAATCTGTTCTCAATTCCCCTTCTCACCTGGCTCCAATAATCCAGACTCCTGATCCCGACACGGCTGGAAAGTCATGGGACAGAATCGTCATGGATTTGATTTGAACTGTTGGCATCAGCAGAGTATGCATGCGTACTTTTGATAGGGTGGAATGAAACTGTCCGCTGCGAAGAATGTTCATCTGCAAAGCCAAGCAACATCCACCGTTTGTGCTCGACAGACTTTTGAGTCAACAGTGAGCAGACATTTGGCCATGTCCGGAACAGTCACGTCGTGCATGGCTAGGACAGACTCGGTTACCCACAGCCACGCAGCTAGAGTTAATTGACACCAAATCAACTGTCGACAATTCAGGCTCAACACTCAAGCTTGGGTCTTTCAGTGCAAACTACGATTTCGGTTTGACCGGTAGTTGATCCGCCTGGCGTATAAAGATTAAGGACTCACTAATGAGCGAAAGGGATCAATCTCGGTCAAAGTGACACCGAAGCATGTCATTTGCAGTCCTGTTTGCATTTCTCCGTCTTCTTCTGAAAGATAGCAGGATCTTCAGCATTCGGTAGGCCAAAATCTTGTCTGCTTGCCATGTCATTTACTGCGGGGTTTAATTTCGCCTTTGAGAGCAAACAGGGATCTGCAGGCTTCGCTTGGTTCCTTGAAATCTTCTCTCCGCATTGCTGCTACTAGTAACTACTAGTATGACTATTTATGCGACTGCATCTTGCCGAAAACCCCTTTTGGAAGTTCTCCCTGCAAATCCCCGCGCGGGAGCCACTCCGCAGCAAGCATTCTAGCATCAATATGAGGGGTGCATCTGGACCGGTGACGATCACAATGTGATTGCTACGTTATAACGTTACTACAATGTGACATGAAAATGAGGGTTTGACGCGGGGAAGGCATTTAAGCGTTCCTTCCCAGCCACCGGCCCCTGGAATGCCTTGAAATCTTGCCTACACGCGCCACGGCATCAACTTATCTTTTTCTCTAACTGGCAGAGGATGTCATAGTGTTGATTACATTTTAAGGTAGACTCATTCAAAATGGTAGGTGCCTGGTCGAGAGGACTTCCACTGGCAGTGGTCAGTGCACTTGTTGCATCTACATTCGTGCATGGCCAGAAGAAAGATTCGAACTTTGACGTGTTGGACTTTGTTGATCCGTTTATCGGCACGTCAAATGGCGGCCATTCCTTCGCCGGAGCGACTCTACCCTTTGGCATGGCCAAAGCAGTAGCAGATACGCAAGGCGAGAATCAAGCTGGCTTCGCATACGACACCAAGCTTGTGACTGGCTTCAGTCATATGCACGACAGCGGAACTGGTGGATCGCCGTCTTTGGGCAATTTCCCCCTCTTTCCCCAGGCGAGCTGTCCGGGGGATGACCTCAATCAATGCAAGTGGCAGCAGTCTGATCGGGCTGTTCCGTGGGTGCCGAACTCTCCAAGAGCTCGACCAGGCTATTTTAGCATCGCTTTGGAGAATGGCATAACTGCCGAGATGACGGTGACGAACCGGTCAGCTCTGTATCGGTTCAAGTTCACCGGCGCCGAATCACTCAGCCCGGTGATTCTAGTCGACTTGATGGATCTGCCCCAGTCCCGCACGAACGGAACCGCCTCGGTCGACCCATCGACAGGGCGGTTGACTGGTAACGGCACTTTCAATCCAAGCTTTGGGATAGGCAGCTACGATCTTCACTTCTGCGCGGATTTCAAAGGCGCCAAACTCCGTGACACGGGTGTGTGGATGAAGACCCGGGCAGGTACGAACCAAACGACAGTCACGGTGACTCCCGATGGGGCAAACACCGCGTCAACGCTCTCTGCCGGGACATTTGCCCGATTCCATGCTCCTGTGGACAATACACTTCTGGCCAGGGTTGGGGTGAGCTTCATCAGCGTCGAACAAGCGTGTTCCAATGCGGAGAGAGAGCAACCCGACTTTGACTTTGACGGCACGGTATCTGCCGCCGAGAAAGCATGGAGAGAAAAGCTGGAGGTGATTGAGGTTGACGCAGAGGGTGTCTCTGCTGATCTCCAGAAAGTGTTTTGGAGCGGAGTTTACCGCGCGCTGATCAGCCCCCAGGATTACACGGGGGAGAACCCGCTGTGGAAGAGCGACGAGCCGTACTACGACAGCTACTATTGCATCTGGGACTCGTATCGCGGAGTGCATCAGCTGCTGACAATGCTAGACCCTCTTTCGCAGTCACGGATGATCCGAAGCCTGGTAGACATTTACCGCCATGAGGGATATCTCCCTGACTGCCGCATGTCGCTGTGCAAGGGGTTCACGCAGGGAGGCTCCAACGCGGACGTGCTCATCGCCGACGCATACCTGAAGAACGTCAGCGACGTGGACTGGGCTACCGCCTACGAAGCCGTGGTCAAGGACGCGGAAGTCGAGCCAGCCAACTGGAATGTCGAAGGCCGAGGCGGTCTCCAGAGCTGGAAGTCTCTCGGGTATATTCCGACCGACGACTTTGATCCTTACGGGATTGGCCTGCATACGCGCAGTGTCTCGCGGACCGTCGAGTACGCGTACAACGACTTTTGCATTGCGGAGCTGGCCAAGCGGATGGGGCACGACAGCGACTATGAGAAATACATGCAACGCTCGTCGAACTGGCAGAACATGTTCAAGGCGGATCAGCGGTCGTACATCAACGGGGTGGATACAGGCTTTGCCGGGTTCCTGCAGCCGCGCTACCTGAACGGAACATGGGGTTATCAGGATCCGATCTTTTGCAGTCCGCTGTACAACTTTACCTCGTGCTACCTCAATCCAGGCGGACACGAGACTTATGAGGGGAGCTGCTGGCTATACACATTGTGCGTCCGCCTCGTTTTCTCCAATTGTAAGACAAAAGCTGACCTGACCTAGCTACGTCCCGCAAGATATGGCCGCTCTGGTCACCCGTCTCGGCGGCCCCGAGACATTCACCTCACGACTATCCTACCTGCACAACTCGGGCATCCTCTACGTAGGAGACGAACAATCCTTCCTAACAGCCTTCCAATACCACTATTCCGCCCGCCCTGCCCTCTCCGCCAAGACAGCCCACTCCTACATCCCCTCCCAGTTCAACGCAACCATCCCAGGAATCCCAGGGAACGACGACGGCGGCGCCATGGGCTCCTTCGCCGCGTTGAGCATGATGGGCCTCTTCCCGGTTCACGGGCAGGATGTCTACCTGATCACCCCGCCTTTCTTTAAGGAGGTCAGCATCCGCAACGGGATGACGGGTAAGGTGGCGACTGTGCGGAATATTAATTTCGATCCTGGCTACAAGGCGATATATATCCAGAGTGCGAAGCGCGATGGGAAGCCGTGGAGCAAGAACTGGATTTCGCATGATTTTTTCCTTGAGGGGGGTGTTCTCGAGCTGGAGTTGGGGAAGAGGGAGAGTAAATGGGGGACGAGGGTTGAGGATTTACCTCCGAGTATGAGCGGTTACATGTAGCAGTAGCAGTTAATGCATTAAACTGGGTATATATTCTCGTTACATTCAATCATAAGACCACGACCACGCCCGCATGATCAATCGTTCCAATCTATTACTCCAGACGATCATCATGGACCAGCTGGACATCATACCGCTCCTCCCCCCTCCATACGCGTGCAGGATCATTACAAGACGCAACCCCCCTCCGCAGATCGCATATCAACCCCGTCGGACCACTAGCAAGAACCCGCGTCGGGCCATGGACCGTCCTCGACACGAAATCAGTAACCTGTGAGCACACATCGGGGTGTCTCTCCCTGTCTCTATCTCTGTCCTCTGTGCCAGCGGAGACTGACTCGGAACCCATGTACTGAACCGTAAACCCCTCCCCATCGCCAGAGGTAGTAGATGTAGATGTAGATGTAGACGTACTCCGCAGGCGGATCCCCTCCTTACTCACCTCCTTAGCGCCATCATCTTCTGGCAACTCCTGGACGTCGCTTTCCCGCGTCACAAACACCCTAATCCGAAACTTGGAATTGGAGCCCTCCGCAGCAGCAAGCAACTCATCCATCTCAGCCTTGATCCACTGCAGATCAGCCTTGCGACGAATCACCCAGATGAACTCCAACAGTCCGCTTCGCGACGGGAAGGATTGCTGCCGCTGCCGCTGGCGGGTTAGCTGAAGGAGGACCGGTAGGATTAAGGTTACGCCTGTGCCGCCTGCGATGCAGAGGATGTTGACGTCGGATTGTAGTAGATCGTGATTCAGGATGGACTGTCCGAATGGTCCTGTGAGGATGACGGATGTTGACTCCTGGTCTGATCTGGCGAGCAGAGCTAGTTGGTGCGTGAGGCCGCTCTTTGCGCGAATGATGTACGTATGCGCCTGCGTCTGCGCTTGGCTGTTGTCTGCAGGTACGCTACTTGGTGTCATGGGGTGAGATTGCCAGATACTCAGGTCCGGGAAACAGAGATAAAAGTGCTGGCCGATGGCCCAGGGGCGATGCGATAGTGTGAAATCTAGTCTGATGACGTCGCCGTCGGAGTCGTGCGCGAAGGAGGTCATTTGTGCTGCCGGGATGTGCATGCGCAGTTTGCCAGACGAGGAATTTGAATCGGAGGAACCGGGGGCAGAGGTAGTGTGTAGTATAGCAGTCCGCAGCAGACGCACCCCCCGATCTAAGAACCAGACCGTCAACGAGGCGATCATCCAGCAGGACAGCATCGCCCAGTGCCCCCAGCAGGCGCCGACGTACAACATCGCCACGACGTAGTGCGATTTACGGAAGAATTCGTACCCGGTTAGTCTGATGCACCACTTCGCGGAGCAGAAAACCAAGAATGAAAGAAAGATCATGGCGACGACGCCCCAGATCATGTACTCCTGGGCGATGAACTCAGTCCAGGTGGAGGGCTGTGGCTGGTAGAGCTTGGCTTCGACGATGGTCCAGCCGATGGTGTGCAGGAAGGACTGAGCATAAATGATATATCCGAGCCAGCGGTGGAGGAAGAGGAAGTGGTGGTGCGGGATGCCAGTCAGCAACGAGAGGAGAGACTCGCGGGTGGATAGGAGGACGGCCAGCGGGGTGAGGGCGTAGGCTAGGACGCCGACGCGGTCGGCCCAGGGGCCGAGTCCGACGCGGGTTTGTCTCAGGTTGGGATAGCCTGCGACGGGGCTGTACCAGGTTTTGTAGACGATGCCGACAAAGGAGAAGATGGTCAGGTAGGCGGTTAGGATGAGCAGGAGGAGGATGTTGAAGCCGGTTGTGTGGCCGAATACGCCGGGGAGCCATCCCCGGAGAAGATGACGGTGGTAGATTGATTTGAGGGATTGTTGAAAGCGATAGAGGAAGCTCTGAGGCTGGCTCTTTCCCGTCTCTGCATCTTGACTAGAAGTATGCGATGTTCTAGGCACGCGAATGAGCCGTCTCAGTGCGCAGAGCAACAAGACTCCGAGGATTACACCCCAGAGAATGGCACTGTAGAGAATGGACAGGTCATGGGAATGATACACTGTATCAAGATAGTCGCATTTGCCCTTGTCACTGGTGCAGGGCAGTTGGCGGTTATAGTAGCCCCAGTGATGCTCGACACCGGGGCCGGAATGGGGGATGTCCATGCTATGGGCGCGCGGGGAGACCATCTTGCTGCTGCTGCTAGACAACTGAGATGGACGAAAAGAATGAGAGCCATTGAGAGAAATCTTATACTCGACAGATACTGAGAGTGAATCTACATGCGACGACTCCTCGATAAGAGAGTGGGCTGCCAAGGAGGAAATCTGCTCAAAGGCTTGCCAAGATTTCCGCTGGTGGAGATGTCCAGTTTTCTGCAGTCTTGTTTCACTCGGTTTCAGCAATTTGGCTTCTTCATATGTGAATAAGCTGTGTGAGCAACTTGCTCTATGGTGGCTAGAGAAATTGCATTCATAAAATCAAAAGAAATAGAGTCCACTGTAGATAGATATCTATAGAAGTATGATGATTGAAGATGCCAAGTCCGATAATATGCTGATAATGTGCTCAAATGGGATCATCTCCACTCATTAGTCTGTCAGTCCAGTGGGTCTAGGGCTTTAGGCTCAAACAACCGAAGAACAAGATAAGACAGATCCTGTGACTAAGACCATAGTCCTCGAATGGAGGCGAATGAGGTCATTGCCTGCCATGGCATTTCTCCCCCTCTCACTCCCAACACAATCGCCGTGGTCAAGACAGCCGTTGAGCTGACCGTAAGCACCAGGTTGCGGAATGCCCTCATGTACCGCGGCTTGAGGATTCGTTCGATATTCCCCGCGAACTTGGCCGGATCATTGGTTTTGGGGAATGCTTCGGAAGGCACATCTTTCTGTAGAAACTACAGGCCATCAGCTTCATTCCTTCAGAGTACATGAACAAGGGAAGTGACAAACCTGGCACAATGGCTCCCATCCATCCTCAACACTCCATTCCAACAATCGCTGCGGAGGCACCAACCCCCGGATCATAGCACAGTACTCGCGATAAACCCACTTGCCATTGCTCGCGATCGCCGTGCGGGCCGTCTTCCCACGAAACAACCCAGGAATGCCATGGATGACATACAAGTCCCACAGCCAAAACAGATCCGCACAGAAAAGCCGCATCACCCACAGGAACGAGCGGTCCGCAATCTCATTCAGCAGAGTCTTGACCGCACTGCGGTGCCACGCCTCCAGATCCTTCCTGGTGTTCAAGATCACCAACGCCTCGGGATACGCCTCCACCAGCTCAGTCGCGAAGAACGACGCCGCCGTGTCCACGACCGCATCGCAGTGCCCGAGCTGCGCGTCGAAATCGGCCCGCGACACGCGGAACTCGCCGTCCTCCTTCCCGTTCCATTTCGCCCGCGCCATTTTCGCCCACGCCTCGATGTACCCCGCGTTCTCTTCGAAAGAGATGTCCCACCCGTGGTACGGCGTCAGACCAAGCTTCCGCAGCGCGACCGAGAGGCTCTCTGTGGCGGAGCGCGGGAGGCCCACGCAGATGACCTGCATGGGCTTGGTGCGGGTGCGAGCCGGTGGCGGCGGGAGGTGGTAGAGGGCGTCTTTGATTGATTCCATTTGACTGGTCTGGTTGGAAATGTGCCACAGGCGTAGATGGGCTGCTGCTGGGTGGTTACATAGGGGGTATTTATACGCCTTTGTCAAGGATGTGGTGAGATTCGGCGTAAGCGGGTTGGCGAGAGTGTATGCAAGAGGAGTCAGCATTGCTGACGGTGTAACCATAAACGGTTGGGCTTACGCCTTGTGTAATTCGGACTGGCCGATGTGGCTGGATATTGTTGGTGATTGGCGCTCGTATAAGCTGACTGTCTTGGTCTTTGCAAAGTTGTTTGCTTTTGCTGTATTCAGTTAAAGAACGTCGTGGTTTGATGTTACTCTACAGGGATTACCTTACATGGATGGATATGTCTCAGATTCGTTTATTGATATTCACAATTTGTCAAGATGCATTGTCTGTTTGCATTCACTGGCTTCAATCAAGATGAATGATGGCCATTCACCCTTCTGTCTATATTACCAGCTCATTCCCTCCCTTTCCGCTCTTCCCTCTCTCTCCAACTTCCCATCTCGGGAGCATGAAGAGCATCTTTTATCGATACATTTCATCACCTCGTATTAAATCTCTTATAACCTCAATCATATTGAAGTTGTCTAGACACTGCACATTCTATAAGAAGATAGATTCCACGACTGTCATGGATGAGAAGGTCGGTTAGACTAATGCCTGCTGATTGGAGGCCTTATTCTTGGTATGATGTCCTTTTGCGGGAAGTGAGTTGTCATAGTCAGCTATTTTATGACTCTACTGATTTTTGCTCCAGTATCTCCGAGACTTCGACGCAGCGACTGAACTGCTTCAAGATTGGGTCAGGCGGCCATCCGTGGTGAGCAAACCCCTCCGATGCGGTCCTGCGAATAGCCGACGGACAGTTCATCGCCTTGAGCCCTTGACCGCATGTCAGCGGCCCGAAACTAGGCGAAGATGGTGTCCGGCCAGCCTACTACCCACTAGAGCAAAAGGTCACTCAGAGTTACTGGACCTGATCGACGCTTTCGATAACATCCAACAAGCGCTATCGCTGGCATCATGTATAACTGGAAACAAGAAGACACGCAAGGTACGTTAACATATCGTGTTCGGTACGTTTTGAGCTTCTCCACTGACGTTTAGTAGACTTCTCAATACTCGGAAACATATGACGACCTCTTCAGGGACTTGCAACTATGGTTACTGGCCAATGGCAGGTGCAAGTTGTTGTTTTGACAAACATCAGAGGGGAGATTCCTGGTACCTCTCTAAGACTCGGCAACCGATGGCAGATGATGTCTCGTCATGATTGCGACGCCTACATGAAGCAAATCCGACTGTCACACTCCCTGCCCGGTCTCGTCGAGAAGGTGATGAAAAGCCGAGTTGAGGTCCGGAGGAGGAACCAGCCAGGGCCAGAGATCTTCGTAAGGACTTTTCCTTAACATCTTCTTGTAATCAACGACTAACAGTATCATTGCAGCCAATTTTCCCCGTCCTCCTCCGGGCAACCGTCAGTGCCAAGGAGAGCCTAGAGGACGGGTCTGACGGCATTGTGACCATCAGGGCCGTCTTCGGTCCAGCAAACCAAGTCAGGCGAGAGTGTGCCTTCCCAAGACATACTAGAAGCACGATTCATCAAGTTCAATAACGACGAAAGATGAAAGACGAGCTGAGTAATTCAAGCTCATCGAGGGCATCTGGTGCGAAATATGGGAAGCGAGTCACAGGGCATATGGTGAATACTCCACAGGAGGTCGCCATCAGCATAGGAGAGCTATTTGGCAACCAACTCCCGCTGGACGGAACCCCAACGACCTGTGGAGGCTTTCCCTTGATCGACTCCGACAAGTAGCTGAAGCCATACAGGGCCTAAGTTCACTCCCGCATAGGTCCCAGGATGGATCTTGAAGCCGAAAGTGCTGATTTGTTCCACACGCTGGAGCGCTCTCCGCAGTCGAATTTTCCGGCGAATTTTATGTCGGAACGTTATTACCACCTTCGTTGGTCATTCGACCGATTTTCACTTACTCGCATCACAATGACCTACGAACCCAGTAGACAGGATAGGAGCCTTCGACAGAACCTCAACTTCCCAAATCAACGCACCGACTTTAATTTACAGGCACCCAAGCTCCATGTCGGGGATCGGCCTGGAACAGAGAGCACTTGAGGGCGCTCAGGGTCGTGCCTCTTGATGAATGTCCGATATCGAAGATATATGAAGTCCAGTACCGACCGGAGACAAACGACCCAGGTAAGCATCTGTCCTGTATGACATTCTAACATTCTACATCTCTAACACTGAAGGCAGCATTTCGCGAACTCGGAGAATGAGCAAGCCGTGATATGCAATATGAGTGGAGAGGGCGAGCCATCTTCCGGACGCCCATCCGAGAGCCCACCTGGCGCGACGGCTTCACCACCATCAACATGAAGCGCAACGTCAATTGGGAGGCTATGCAAGTGCAATGCCTGGGGCAAGTGCAAGCTATTGCATGCGATCACTGCAGCCGCGATCAGGGCCCCTGGGCGAACTGTGTTACACTTGCCGGGTATTGCAGAGGCAGCTGCGCCAATTGCCACTACAAATCCAGTGGTACCCGCTGCAGTTTTAGACGTGGTAAGCACCTGACTGTGACACTTGGTGATATGCAGCTGTATACTGACATGATATAGGTGCCACTGCATCCTCTGATCAGTGGAAGGTGTTTTTACTGGCGTAGGTCTACGACTGTGGGTGCTACCAGCGGGGTACCTTTCAACAATGCGACCCCAGACGACCAATACAGAGCCTTCTGATGAGATAAGTTCCCACCATGGTTAGATTATACACTTGCTAATAGGAATAGCAATACTACTGGTCAGTTGATGTATATGGCGAAGATCTGATTTCGTCGCTTCGTGGAGTCCAGAAGAACAGGACAAACTTGAGAATGGCAAATCGCCAAGCAATCAGAAGGCAAACAGCGAACGGTTCAACGCTGTTCAGTTGATCGGAAGATGGCAGGAACTCTTCCAGAGGAGCAGGAGAGCACCTTAAAGCCTAACGTCATGGAAGACTGGGTGAACAACATCTCTGGCATCGATCGAATAGTTCGGCCCGGATCCTCTGAATCTTACGACATGACCTGTTTCGGCCGGCCCGAGCAGTTGCGGGAATGGTCCTCGAACAAGCGGCAGTTGGCTGGGCTGAGTCCGGTACGCAGCTTATCAAAGCAAAAGGCTCGGGCTCATCGATATCTTCAATTCTTGTCCTGAATATGCTCTGTGGCCTTGGGTTCCTCAACTGAGCAAACCGTGAAGCCCCGAATCAGTTCAGTCAGCTTTTGGCCCGCTACCTGGAATTCCTTTCTCTGCCTGCAGAGCAACAGCTGGACCTGCATGATGGAGATGCATTGCAGAACAACTTCATCCGCTGCCGAAGGATTCTGTTTGGCCCCGTTCACGGGTCGCAGACCATCTGGGAGAGAGCCATCACATACATCCAGCAGACTGTCAGACAACGTCACCATAGGTGATGGACCAGTCACGACCGCCTTCACAATGAAAGATGTGCCAATGCTTATCGCCCTGTGCTTTCCTGTGCTGTTGGTTCGGCTTCGTTAACTGTCATCGTCTACTGGGCCTATAAGGCCATCGACCGACGGTAAATTCCATCGTAACGGTTGATGTTGGTAATAGATACTAACAGTCTCTGTTATAGTTACTCGACGTCACATGTCCTCCCCTTTCCTCACGACGGAACTCTTGAGCAATACAATGTCTGGCGTTTGGCCTTTGACACAGCCAGTCACACTTGCCGCGCAAACAGGTGATAGAATGATCTCTAAACCTATTTATGACCGGATCCTTCCACGGCTTGTAGCCTTTATGTACCATCTCCCATGGGACGGCAAGCAGGCGCTAGTTTCCTTTGTTGCCGGAGAATATTACTGCAGGTGATCCTTGTGAGGATCTTCAACTTGAATCGTCCTTTCGGTGCCAGATTGCGGCCTTGCGCGACAGAGGATAGATTCAGAGCGCGACGATGCCAGCTCTCATCCTGAACAACTTCTCCACCTTCTCACTACAAATATATATGAGTATATGTTGGGTGAGGAAGGTCTTTCTGTACCTCGGCGCCGGGCCAGAATCTGGGGTAACACAACACCAAACCGACATCAAAACCATCACCCTGTGCCCAGATGCCTTCAGAAATAGCCGAAATAGTGTGAGCCTTGGGTCAAAGGCACCGAAAGGGCAGAGGGTCACGACGGTGCTCCTAACACGATGTGCAGTTACCTTCAACCTCGAGCAACAGGAGGCATTGCGGGCGGCACAGAGCCTTGATGAATGGACATATCATATACACTGGACGACAGAATGTGGGTTACTTTACCGAAGAAGGACTTCGATGCGTTGTTGCGGCCCCGGCAACATGTCCAAAGGTTGTTGCATCCGAACTAACCACACCCATACATCGCCAAATTCAAACTAAGAAAGTCCTCATTCAAGGGCATTGACTTCTGGGCCTTGGCCGACACGTTGGGCATGTTGCCGGGGCTGCTCGGACCAGCACCAGCTGGCGCTACGAAGCGCAATTTCTTTCTGCCAGTCACAGCAATGTTTGGCAAATGGTGCCAGCGGCTCTGTACGCTGCACAGCCCAGTTTTTCTGCTGAGGAACACGACATATGTGCAGGATTGCCAAAAGGCTCAGTGAATCAAGCGCACTCGGACCCTGGGCAGCGGATTACGAGCTATGGCCCGAAAATGCCTGTGTCCTATCCCCTGCGAGCCAGCACAGCTCGCCAGATGAAGTTGAAATCTGCTTCGCCAGGTAACATGCATAACTGCGCAAATTCGTGGTTCAATTTTTCGATTGGGGAGCATGGCCGTTCCACAGGCTTTCTGAACACATATGAGTATTGGCTCACCCAACAGAACAGCAACAACAGTATGTTACATCCTCCTTAACTTCTTGCATATCTAACAGAGTGTAGGATATGATACCTTCTTACCACCACGCGCTGGCTCCTTCAAGGAGCCAGACTTCCATACCAGACCATATGGATGCGTCCTGCCCACAGTTGTGTTTGAATCGGGCTGGTCTGAGTCGTACCCGGAACTGATCGCGGACAAGAACCTCTGGCTAGACTGCGGCGCGCCCCACGTTAACGTGGTCTTTCTTATCCCAGCCCGCTCTCTCACCCGCTGTCAATACTATGGCGCTCACAACTTTCTCCCGTGTCGCGTACGACCATGCGCATCTCCATGAGACCGGACCCTTACGCAAGAAGCTGCTTGGTTTTGGTCAAGAACATTATGTCCATGGTGATTGACTGGTACACGACCGTACGAATCACTGCACTCGGGAACCAGGCACTTCGAGAACTTTGCCATACTCAGGACCAGAAGACAGTCTGGCAGATTCCTGCCTCTTCATTTGGAAAAGCACTTCATAAAGGCTCGTGCGCAAACTGCATATGCTCCAACCTTTTGGACGCAAACTCTTCTCCCAGACCCAACAAGGATCAATCCCTTGGGATATGGAGCCAGCCAAGCGTGCGTTGACTGCAGGGGCGTTGAATATGGATTCATAGGAGGTGCTGCTTTATACACATACGGCCAACTCAGAATGACAAAGGCCGTCGACATCTTGGTCCCTGATGGCCAGGTCCGGCTCGCACGCCATGCTTTGAGAGACAATTCATGAAAGAGGCGCTGAAGGCACCCGGGCAGTCGTCGGCGTTCCTACTTTAGTCGCGGGGACGCATTGCAGCCGAGCCTTGCGAGACTGTGCTAAGAAGCCCATGGATCGGCTTCGAAGCCACTTGTGTCAGGAGACAGCGCCTTTACCAGTCAATACCAGTGTTGATTGTGCAACCACTTTACCAGCAACATCTGGGGCAAAGCAGTGCCGTAAGTTATACTATGAGCGATTAGCTATTACTACTATTCCTAACTATAATTAATATAGCTGAGCACGGGAGTCAAGCAACTATTCAAGTCTTGAACTGTGATGTTACTTTTCTTTGGATCGTACCGGAAAACAAACTTTCAACAGTCAATTGTGGGATCCATTACCGATTTTCTACATTTCAGCGGGTCTATTAGGGAACCCGCTATGGAAGAGCATATTCATGTCGATGATGAACATGGAGTCCAGGGTCGCTTCGATGACAGAATTGGCCAGACTCTTAGTCTGATTGCCCGGTCCGTTCCAGTCTTGCGACGTTGCCAACAGAACTACACGACACCCACCAACAGTGGGCTATCAATGCAAAGCCCAGTTCAGAACTGTTCGATGGCTATCCTTAGTCATATAGTACGCACGATTACCGCATCTCCACTGAAACCCAGTTGGAAGTCCTTGCTCTTATCGACCAGCTAAAGCGCCGCATCCACGAAGCCAATGCCATTGCTCTGTTCGCTGCCTTCCGTCTGCTCATAATGCGAACATGACTCATCTTGCTGCCCTGGACCTGATCTCTCTGGAGACCTTCCATGATGGCCTTGTTGTTCTCCGCGACCAGCTACTGGTATACTCCACCTGATCATTTTGAGAAGCTCAAATTCTACCAATTGACTCACATGGCCGTCACTCTGGCGATGGATCTGGGGATTAATAGGAAGTTATTGGTTCGAAACAAGCCTCTGCCTATATTCACTGCTGACTCTCGACGACATTCGCTGAACCGGGGTCGCGGTCGTTGGTCGCCCGGGACAGGGCACCATGGGGCGTTATTCCGTCAATTATCTGAGATGAAATCAACAGGGTCGACCTTTTGTTGATACGTTTCATTGATATCTTTTCTAATCATGTGAACACTTGGGTTTCTATTGGAACCAAATCATTTGAAGTCGAGATTAACACTTCAATGCAAAGTAACATCGCGAGCATCTCGCAACGGACTGTCATGAGAACGATAATAATGTCACGATTAAGGAAAACCAATTTTGACCTCATCGGGGTACTGCCAGTCATTCTTCAGACTTGAGGAGATGGGATTCTTAAGGCCGAGGATATCCCAAAAGTGGCCGCCACCGACTCTATGCAGTGCAGGAACTGGCACTTGATCCCCTCAACCCAGTTCTTGTAATCCCGTCGAACATGAACCAAGTGGACATAACCCTTGAGAAATGGCAGGTGTCAGGCCCATGTTGGATGCTTCACCAAGAGGCAAGCCCGGTTGCCGGAGGCATCCTTGCCAATGCCTACTGTGCACGGAGTCGAAGCTGGTAACCTACGATTGGGTCATCTGCAGCGCCGACAAGATGTCGGATCTTGGGTTCATGGTGGATGACCACTGCAGGAATTATGGCATTCAATCGGGTCACTGAAGCGATGCTGAACAGTTGCTTCCGTGGCTGAACGGCCACGTTAATTTACGACAGGCGTATAGCTTCGGCTGGAGGGACATTGTCAGACTTTTGGCGGATATCACCAACCGCCCCGGTGTATATGGAGTTCCCCCCGAGACCGTCGCCAACCTGGTGTTGATACATCAGGATATCACTCGCCTTCGGTAAGCTACTAGTATATATGAAGCAAGCATATTCAAATATAGCTAACTTTGATACAAGCCGCCCAGATAGCCCCGACTACCTTGTCCCACCACCCTAAAACATCAGCGGTCAACCATGAGGTTCATCCCGACTGGCCCTCTGCCCTGGCGCCAGAAACCCCAGACTACATGCATCCGGTTCATCGTACCTGATATGGAATTTGAACGACGCATCTTCCACCGACAGGGGAATCGTCGACAACTCAAGGCAGCATCTGCAAGAAAGAGGAATTTTCACCTCGTATCATCTGTTGTCTATGGACAGTGGTGTGCGAAGCAGGACAGGCCTAAGTTTGCGAGAGTGTCTCAGTGCAGCTGGACCCAGGACGGGGAGTTTCATCTTGCGCCTCTAGATGGGCAAGGGTACCTGCGGAATATGAGGGCAACGGCCAGTCATTCACACTGGGCGTATGTTATGATTGTGATTGCGACAAACAGATTGAAGCAAAATCTGTCTATATCAATTTCAACTCTTTCAGCAGAGGATTCCGCATCACGATGCCAGACAAGGTGCACAACTGCCCAAATTCTTGGATTATCTAACAGTTCGGGCTTTCTTATAAGTCGGGGTCTTCGAGCGACCAAGACTATGGAGGACTCGCTTTTAATACGAACACGACTTACACGAGTATGTTACGTCCTCTTTAACTCCTTGCATATCTAAATGGCCATACCCATCTCTGACCTGAGTGGAATGATGCCACAGGAGTGCATTAACCGGCGTTACACTCGGTAAAGAGTCAGAGCTCAGAATGCGGCGTTGCCAGACGCCAATAGATCCTACTCTGTTCCCGCCACGCTTCATCTTGAAGGTGAAGAATGACATTCTTCGGTAAGGGGACCGGGCTTTCTCGATTATAAGGACATCAACCTGACTATCGAACAGTGCGAGACTCGTTGGGGTGCTAGAGTGACACATTTTGAGAAATCCCTCTTCCTCGTACGGGTTTCCACCTCCTGCCCTCTCGCTCATCACAACACACACCTTAATAACTTCATCTGCCTGTAATTGTCCCTGTTCACCAGAAGGCGGATGCACACCCCTGTCCGTCCCCGGTATGGCGGGAAATGCACTCGATCTCTCGGCTGTTATTGATTGGCATCACGGTTTCTATGATGCCGCCTACAAACTGGGATCCGGCCTGCTCTCTGAGGTTGCGCAGGCCGTGCTTGCTCTTGTCAATGCGTTGAGTACATGGAGGGGGCCCATCGCAAGTTGCATGGATTACCGGGAAGAAGAAGAACCGCGATGTAAGTTTCTTCATCGATTCTGTGCGATTGGAAGTATTGTTGCTAACGCTGCAGAAGAATGTCGCGTATGTGTTTGTCTTTGTCTCGAACATTCACAAAGAATTGCCTAGGGTGGGAAGAGAAGATGACTTCAACAGATGATCGACTCCATCGCCAATCTGGAGATACTACTCAACGAGATCGATCACCACTCGCATAAACCGCATCTGTGTTCTTCAACTTCCACGCCATAAATCGAGGACAAACTCCATCTCAGTCATCTCCCTCTTCATACGGCTGTCAGAAAGGTCTTCCTGATCGAGGTGCTCAAGCTGGGCGATGACGCATTTAATACCACCAGTCTCGCCGACAACTCACTCAAGCTCATAATTTTGTCACTTGAGAGTACTTTCCTACACTTCATTACGTTCACATCATTGCTTCTCCTAACTTGACCATGATTACTCCCTTCAAGACCACCCTCACCTGGCACCAAAACCTTGTCAGCCAGAGTGTTGTACAGGCCTCTCCGACTACAAACCCCTCAGCCCAGCAGATATTTAATGAAATTACACGAAGCCTCCCTCAGATTTCAGACTACACGGGGATTGTCTATTCGTCCCTCAGCCCGGATGACGCAGAGTTGATTTGTCGGTCACTGGATGCACACACTGGAGTTGAGGGGAGGTCATACACCTCAACTATGCTCCCCGCTGTCGGCTGTCAGAGATGCATAAAATGGGAGTTTGCACGTGGCGAGCCCTGTCCTTGCGTCCGCGCGGTTGCCAACCAGAAGTGTCAGCGTTGTCAGCGCTTGAAAAAGAGTTGCAAGGCCGTCCCCACGCAGCTGCGCCGTTGTGTTGCCGCCGCCCTCGCGGTCCCTGTGGCTGAACATGATGCCAATGAAGTAAAGCTGCTTGCCCGTGAGATGAAGTCGACTTCGGACCACGTCCCTCAAATAGACATGCAGCAGACCATTCACACAATTCAGTCTTTGAATCACAACGTGTTCCGTATGCTCGGCGCCTTGAACACGCTGGCGGGTCTCCCCGTCCCTGACGATGAGGAGGAAATGCTGCCTATCGACAAGTTCGCTGGAGAGGTGGGCGGTGTTGTCGAGGAGGAGGATGATGATTAGTTCTTGTATTTAGTGATTCTGATTACAGATGAGAAGGCCGCCGCTGGTACGGCGATGTTCCTGTTGTTCGACGAGACTTGGAGAGTTAGAGCGCCTAAGTCCGCATTATGACAAAGTAGGGCAGAAAGAGAACAACAAGGCTGCCAAGGTATGGCATAGGCAATTTCCACTCAATCAAGTGGTCCATGATAAGTTCATTTTCTGCCAGAACGGGGAATCATCAAAGAGGAGATCAACTTGCAGCAGGGTCCTGCGTGATTTGAAGTAAGTTATGACTCTCCTCCTGGTGATTTAGTAACTAATTATACCTATTTTAGGGGCCCCCGTCCTATTAGACTTATGTCAACTTGAGAAGCGGAACACTTGTTTCCTTCTGTAATTGTTTGAAAGCATCATTGAACTAGGAAACTACACGAATCGATTTGCTCTTGTATGTAGAGAGCCAACATGACCTGAAGACCAACAAGCATCATCAAAGCGGATGAATCGGGTTCTTCATTATGACGTTCAATAATCTTAACATCTTAATAATGTAATGACAAAATAGAGTATAGCTAAGCTCGATAACCGTTCGATCAGATATGCCAAAAGTCGATCATCTCGATCTCCGGGGAATCCATGACGTCAATCAAGCAGCTGTCTACGAGCACCTCTTGTTATATATAACAAGACCAGTCAATTCATATCCGTTTCCCTCATACACAATTAGACACAAGAATACAGCCAAAATGGTAAAAGACAAGAACACCGTCATCGAGTACGGTCCCCTCCCCTCCCCTCCACCAACACCATCTAACCAATGCCCGGGGCCAGAGAATTCAACAACCTGGTCAACATGACCCCCAACGAACTCCGCGCCTGGCTCAGAGAAGAACAATCCCAGTCCTCAGGATGGAGGGGCTCATCCGCCTCCGCGTCCGGCGAGACAATCGGTCATGAGAGGTATTCTATTCCCTTCCTCATCCCATGTGCCTATATGCCTACCCGCAGCTCTGGACAGTGCAGTCCACGAACAAACTAAACTGAACTAACGTTCAAACAAACAGCGGCCGCAAAATCCTCGACATCCTCGACCATAACCCCTCCAAGGACCCATCGGGCTACTCAGACGAGGACCTAGAGCATATGCGCAAGGTAGTCTCGTACTGCAAGCGGCATCTGGCGCAGGAGGAGACTGCTAAGCGGGATACCGGGAGTAGGAGTTATAGGTCGTTGAAGAATTGGGGGCATGATTCTTTGAAGGAGTGATTCATTTTATTTTATTTCATCTTTGATGGGGATTGTGGTGGTTGATAGCTTGCTTTTTCTTGAGCGCAGTGAGTGTGTTGGGAGTGGTTTATGGGTATAGTAATTGTGTGGGAATCGAGCCTTGGACAGGGTTGTTACCGTCTATTTTCATATATTGCATCTCTTTGAGGTTCTAGTTGTCTTACCCAGTGAAGTAGTGAACTTCTAGTGATCTGGAATAGCAAACCTTGACGGCATGGATATTCTACATCGGATGGAAACGCAGTCTAATTTAATGATATGGTTAAGAACTTAAGGCTTTGTAGCACCTTGGTCGCCTTGGCACCGTGTAGGCGCGCGTTCCTTCGGATGATACCCGTGTATACGCGTAGCTTGCGGTCCTGACATAGCATAGGGGATAGGCTCGGTACCGCTAACTGTGGAGCTGGAGCATGGCTTTACTCAGGCAAGGCTGGCATAGGATATGACAGGAAAGAAATGAGATTCAGCCTTGCAAGTAGATGATATTCTCTGTCCGAAATCGGAGTGACTAGATCTATGATAACATGCATCCTAACTCTGATCTCAGGCATAGAAGCGATTCGTTGGCAGTTCATTCCCTCACCAAACTAGCTCGAATTACTCAATGCTTTATCAGCTCGAGACTCAGAATGAGATCAAGGACTTTCCGTCCAGGCATAGGCGAGGACCTACATCGGCAGTGTAGCAGTCCGATCTGCCGATACCTCAAACCTTAAATCTGGCCCAAGGCCACCCCCAAGGACATCGGAAATGCAGCTCGGTTGATGAATCAAGTGACATGACGACTAGACAGTGTGTTATCGCCCAATCATCACATCAAACACAGCTAAACTCATTTTGGAAGGAACCGGCCGTGCCTGCGTCTGGGAGACTGGGACTTGGGCGGTTAGGGCTCTAGGCGCTGGCTCCGGGTCAAGCTCGGTTGTCAACTCGTCATTATGCCCGACAGCGGGCAAAATCCGCGATCGTCTGGGGTAGAAAGATGTCAAAGCCAATGGCAGACGTTGGGAGATAGGAAGTGGTTGAATGGGGCGGCGGTCCGTCCTCCTGATGGATGACAAGATGACCTGGGGAAGTGGAGCCCAGATGGGGAAATCCGGGGTTGCTGCCATGCGGAGTTCCCCCTGCATTTTTCTCCGGGCAGCTTTAATTCCCCGCTTTAGCCTGGATTTCGACAAGTCATACTCTTAAAGCCACTGGAACGCCACGTCGATAGACTGACCTCGGTCTCGTAAAGTATATATGCGTCGGCTAACCATAAAATACTGACTGCCGGGGGAATTCCGCATCATGGAGGACGCGTCTCTCGATGTTATAAGGAAGATCGGACCCTGCGGTGCCAGTCTAGCACTCGACTACGCACTTCTGCCGACGAAGAGTGAAGCTGCCCAAGATGGAGATGAATTATGATGAATCTGTAAGTAACCAGCAACTGGCTCAACGGCAGCGCTGACATGAAGTATACAGACGCTCCATCAGTATGTTAGAAGCCTCACTTGGTGGAAAACCTCTAACACACGAGCAGGATCGAGCAGCAGCTCGATACCAAGATCTATCCCGGAACGGAGATCATGGCAGATGTGGGCTCGCTCCACTTTGTCAAAGCCTCCGACCGGGTGCTGGTGCCACAGCCCTCCCAGAGCGCTCATGATCCTTTGGTATGGCAGCATCAGCATGACTGGTTGAGACGAACGCTGACGTCCGCAGAATTGGAGCAGGTTCTGGAAGATGAGTGCCATGTGCATGTCCACGGCGGTGTCGTTCAGTCAGGGGTTCGGACCATTGGCACTCGCACCGATGTTTCCACAATTGATGCAGTCTTTTGATGCTGATCTGGCTGCCGTGGTCAAATTCACTGGCGTTTGCATTCTCGTTCTTGGTTTCAGTAATTTCTTCTGGTGCGTCCTCGAGAGTCTCGAAACTGACATGTGGCTGACGAGTTGAAGGATTCCCGTCCAGGCAGCCTACGGTCGACGGCCGGTCTTGATCTTTTCCACCCTCATCTGCCTGGTCAGTAACATCTGGCGAGCTGTTGCTACTTCCTATGGAAGTTACATGGGAGCATGCATCCTCAACGGTTTCGGAGCCGGACCTGCCGAGGTAGGACACTCAAAACGACACAAGACATCATATCATGTTAATCAGGGATGACAGACATCCCAACCTGAGATCATCGCCGACATCACATTCCTCCACGAGCGGGGAGCATACAACACCCTATACTTCACCTTTTATTTTGGTTCTCTCATGGTAAGCTTCGTGTACAAGACGAATAGTCGAACTCAACTGACTTCTCACCATAGGTCGGTCCCATCGTCGCCGGTCCCATGGCAGAACACATCGGTTGGCGCAGCTTCTTCTGGCTCAACACCGGTGTCCTCGGCCTCGTCCTCGTCGGCCTTGTCTTCCTGTTCCCCGAAACCAAATGGCACCGCGCCCATCCCGCCGAGATACACCATGGTCAAGAACAGATGATGACTCCCTCGTCGGTTTCTGAGCCGGAGAAGCCGGTGGAGGTCACGCAGCAGGAAAAGGTCGCGTCTGAGAGCGGAACAGACACAGACCCTTGGCTGGGGAAGGGCTATCCCTCCAAACAGCAGTTCAAGCTCTGGCAGCTGTCAGACGACAGTCTCAAGATCTTGTGGGCCAGCTTCTGGATTCCGTGGAAACTGCACTTGTTCCCCATAGTCGAACTTGCTGCGTTCACCGTCTCGTGGTCGGCCAGTTGCTTCTTGACCTTGAACCTCACCCAGAGTCAGGTCTTTGCGGCTCCTCCCTACAACTTCAACAGCCAGACCATCGGGTTCTTCAACTTTGCCGTTATGGTTGGGGCTGCCATAGGTTTGGCTACCAATGGGCCTTTGTCTGACTGGATTTCCATGAGGGCCACAAAGAAGAACAGAGGTATTCGCGAGCCGGAGATGAGATTGCCAGCCATGATACCCTATGTGATCATCATGATAGTTGGAAATTTCATCGTGGCATTTGGCTACGAACACAAATGGGATTGGAAGGTCAGTTGACAGCATTGCGTTGAAAGCGACTCAAGCTAACTGCCTTTAGATTATTGTGATGATCGGCTACACTTGCGCCGGCATTCAGGTCGCTGCTATTCCAGCCATTACAAGCACCTACGCTGTCGACAGTTATAAACCCGCTGCAGGCTTAGTCTTTGTTGCGATCACAGTCAACAAGAACCTGTGGGGTTATGGATTCGCTGAATTCATCACGCCGTGGGTGATCAAAAGTGGTTTCGTGAGGCCAATCATGATGAATATGTCTTTGACCGCCGTCTGGTGTCTTTGCGCCATTCCGTTCTATTTCTACGGAAAGCGTTTCCGGAAGTGGACTGCGAAGTCACCAGTCCACAGTCTGTAGTTCCATATCACTGTTGGAGGTAGCGATGGATGCTTCTTCTCAATTCAGACTTCAGTTCATGCAATGAATAGTTTTGTCCACGTGCAGAGGGCGTACTAGGTTGTTCGGATTATGTGCCAATGTACTTGGGGGCACCGTACATTTGATCAGATCATTTCGTCGTCGTCAGGGTCGTAGAGATCAAGATCCAGTGTTGCCTTCGGCTTAGGCGCAGGCGCCGGTGCGGCTGTAATTCCGCTGCTCGCCGCACCTGCTTGAGCTGCAGCTTTGGCGGCTTCGTTCGCATGTCTCCTCTCCTCTCCCATAGGCTGTGGTGCAGGAACCACCGGCTCTGTAGATCCCAGACCTTCGGCCTCGCGTATCAACCGTTCCACCTCCTGATCGGGATCGAAACCAGGTCGACCTTCGGCAGCGGTCAGCTGTATCTGACCCATCAGACCCATCCGAATACGATCTTCCATCGGATATGGGATCATGTAGACCTGGCGGGTCATCTTCGCCGATTCATCGAGCCAGGATGTCGCTTCCTTCGTGACGGATGAGACCGGTTCTGCGCCTTCCTCGGCACCAGGGCCACCGTTTACACCCATCATTGCCATGTCCTGGTCGCCAGGTTGTAAACCTCGTCCCCGTGCTTTGGCGGCCTGTGTGGCGTTGGCAGCTGCATCCGCCGCGGCTTGGTGGTTGTACTTGCTAATGCGTCGCGCGAAGTCCAGCAGCAACTTGTAATCAATCTCCTTTGTTTTTCGCAGTCTGCCTGGCTTGGTTTGCATTTGATCCCCGCCATCCAGATCATCGTCATCGGAAACGTCATCCGCATCCGAATCGCTCGGCTCGTCGTCGCCGCAGATCGTTCGAATCTCCTTGTCGTATCCCACAACGTCTCTCACAATGCCTTTGACCTTCTCCTCCAGACTCTCAGCCTCCGCGCGAAGTTTTAGAATTCTAGCGTAGTTCTCCTGATGCCGGCGAAGCGTCTCAATGGCAGATGTGAGCGAGTCGTCCGCGTCAAGCAGTGCAAGAGCTGCTGCAGGAGCTCCTGAGGCGGTCGGCGAGGTCGTAAGGTTCGTTATAAGGACATTGAGTTTATCTTCCAGATTTGAAAGAGTCTTTTGAAACTCGACGTTCATTCTGAGTGTATCTATGCCCTTCCTGCAGAATATGTGGGATTGCTGAGCTTCAGTTGATCGCACGCGTCGCGGGAGGTATCGACATACGGCGATGTGAGGTTGAGAATGACGCAAATATAGCAGGCTAAAAACAGGGCATGATCGTGAGATTTATCTGCATTGACCGGTTGTGATGCAAGGGGAGCTTGAATGGTGACTGTGGTACAAGGAAATGTTGAAGCAATGGCCTAAAGGAGTAAGGCGTAACTCACGTGAGATGGCAGCTCCGCATCACGTGTCGACCACCTAAGGACAGTCTTCGAAGGTACAGCTTCTCCAAACTGGCGAATAAATTAGGAATGGCTCTCTGATTATGCCGGGATGCCTCTCACGAGCTTTGAGAGGAAACCCCATCTGTCAATAGTCTGTGTAGGCCTGTCTTGATATCGTGGATCGCAATGCTGACACGCGGGCGAAATGCGGGCGATGTACAAGTCATGTTTGTCCCCTTATGTGCAGCGAAGGGTTCATATCTCCTCAGACACCCATAACTGCACACCATTTCGACAGAACAGATTCAATGAATTATTACATGTATATTGAGACCATCTAGCCGCGAATCATACTTGCACAACATGACTTCCAGCTCTGCTTCCCTTCTCTCTGCTCCGCGAGTTGAGCTGCACCCCCGCGTTGTTTTACAACCCCCGCTTTCCCGCTGCGGCCATGGACCTGGACTTATACTTATACGGCCAAGTTATTTCGCAAAATGCCAGGAGAAGAACAAAAGTTTAGATCCAGAGCCGTTGCAGAAATGGGCTGAGGAGAGCTACGCCATAGTCCAGATTAGTCTTGATGCGCAATCCAGTAGCGACACGAAGTGTGTATTCGATCTTGTCTTGATAGCGATCGACGGCCTTAATTCACTTCAGGAATGTGATAAGACGGATCGATTTGGTTTGCTAGGTATGCACAGATAATGCTTAAAGGCCATTGCATACTAATGGGCTTAGTCTACGGTTCCCCAGCCGATTATGCGTCGGGATTCGGGAAGTCTCTGGATGTGATCGCAACTGCTCGTATGGCAGCTGCTGTATATTTCGGTCCTTGGGATCCGCTCGCTAAGATTCCTGCCTTGGTACATCGGCCTAGAGCCAGCAATGGAATCCGGGAAACGGAAAGCCTCACTGAGTATTCGTACCCCGATGCCTCGTCCGCCCGCTTCATTGTACCCGGTCATGCGGATTTCAAATACTCGACGGCAGGAGTAGCTCATACCCGGTCATTGAGCTTCTTGAAGAAGCACTTAGACGGGCCTTACTTTGATCTCGAAAAGATCTGGGAGCAGCATACCTATTACGAATTCGGAGACCGATCGGTAGAGAAGACCATGGCAACAATGGTCCAGGAGCCCTATGTGAATCATGTTCCGACTGTGAGAGAACCGTTCCTGCCAATCCTGAAGAGACTGACACTGGAAAGATGACGGGTGGAATTGGCCGTGCGCGACTGAGCAATTTCTACCTGAATCATTTCATCTTCAATAATCCCGAGGACACAGCCCTGGAGCTTATCAGTCGTACGGTCGGTATCGACCGCGTCGTAGACGAGTTTATCTTCTCCCTCACGCACAACAAGGAGATCGACTGGCTGTGAGCTCCACCTACCTCTACTCTACAAGCGAAGTCTAACATCTTATAGTATCCCCGGCATCCCACCAACCGGAAAGCCTCTCCGCATACCATTCACATCAGTGGTGAACATCCGTGGAGATCGTCTATACCACGAGCATATAGCATGGGATCAGGCCACGGTCCTTGTGCAGCTGGGTTTGATGCCAGAATACCTCCCGTACCCTTATGCTTTGCCTGATGGCAGGCTGCCAGGTCCGGGGAAGAGATTTGAGTACCGAGTCCCTGCGGCCGGTGTGGAAACCGCGGAGAAGTTGGAGAATGAACACAAAATTCCCTCAAATCAGATGTTTGAGTACAAGGTCCGCGAGGTTGATGATCATTAACAATATATGGGAGAATATATTCGAATGACCTTGTCGAGGTTTACCAATTGCGGCGTAGACATAGCAATGGAGCTGCACATAAACCAAAGTCTCAGTAATCGGTTAGATATGCAAACTCTGATTATTCTGGTTATCTGATTTATGCTGGGACATAACCTTGGCGGCGTATGTTATACTCAGCTCTATCCCGAAGTTGCTCAAGAGGAAGGCCTCCCGACGTCACTGGGTTCTCTGCCAGTGTGAATCGCATTGCCAAACAGCTCATCCCTGCTGATAGTAACTTTTGCAGGGGAGTTCCCAGAGGGGGCCGCGGGAAAATGTCCTGCAAAGGAGCTGTTAATCAGGCATCTAAAAGAAATGATATTCCTGGAGGCAATCCTCACAAGGTCCTTGCTGGTTTTTACGCCAATCTCAAGTCTCCCTTCTATTCGAGATTGACTTATTTCGGACCATTTCACAATGAAGACGATGTTACGTGCGCAGCGTCTCCGATAAGCCAGACATCTTTCTGCATCAGTAGATACGGATATACCTTGGAAAACCCTGATACAAACACAATCGTGGGCAGGGGAGAGCCGCTCGGCTCCAAGTAAAAATTCGGCACTGCAAATGACATCTTATATGGGGCTGCAAATGTATTGTAGCCTACTCCGTACGGACTCGGTTAGATACGCAGGGAGTCAAAGAGGATGTAACATACGAGTATTTGAACCGATGAAGATACTCTTATATTCAGCAGCAGTCAAGAACCCTGACTCCACCCGTGCCTCGGTGACCTGTTTGATAATCCAGTCTTGATGACAACTGGGAATATGTGTGGGCATGTCGACTGTGAAGGCCTAGGTGACTGAATTATAATTAATGATGATTGATTTTCCCTCGATCTCCCCGTCCGAGTCGAGACTGAGTGCAGCACCACGACTCCCAATGCTGGGTTCTACGCTCCCGTATTCCAGAACTACTCGATCCCTTGCAGCGAGAATGTCATTTTTGACTTGGAGGAAGAATCTTCGACGTTCGTCCCTTGACTCTGCTGGCGCTTGGCTTCTCAGCAAGGCAGAGTAGTCGGGGAAAGGAGTTGACATTGTTGTAGTTGCAGAAGAGAAGTGGGTGTTAGCAGCCGAGAAGTAGAATGAGCATTAGCAACAGGCTAGCAGTGGATGAGTGTTTAGTGATAAGGTAGTAATTAGTCTAACAGTAGTGAATGAAAATGGAGATGTAATGATTACAGAATCAAAGCTTACAATAACCTTGGTGGGTACAATCTTATACTATACTTCCCGAGATTGGGTGATTGATCCAAGAATATGTCTGCAAGCTCGACTTGCCCGATAAGTAGTAGGAGTAGTATTATATTCCCATCCAGCAGCCTTCTCTGGGGGCTCTATTCCGGGGGAGTCATTTCCATGAGCCAACATCTTATTGACTAAGCCTAGGTATACATGTACTAAAACGCCTTAGCAGCAACTAAGATGAGAAGCCAGACTGTGTGAACAGATGAAAGAGATATATATTAAGGAAAAACAGACCTATATCTAGTGCTTAAAAGCCCTAAGGCCTGTCAGGTTATATCGACACTATTCTGCAAAGTCTCACCCATGACCTAAGTGCTACCGACTGAACTATCTTCTATCTTAGTGCTCATCCAGGCTAGGAGAGTTCTGTCACTATCCTCTAACTACATGTGTTTCCATATAACTGCCTTGAATTACCCTCACAGTGCTATCTATACCATGAAGTCCACCGAATCTGCACTTACACGCAACTATGCCATAGACTTGGTCGTCAAGACACCATTCCTCTTTAGATTGATGGAATGTGGTCGATACCAGCTCAACGAGGACTACCTATTCCATAGACCTCCCAAATTTAGTATAAAGTAATAACGGACTTTGAGAACTGTTATCAGGCATGATTCAGTACCAACGAACATAGTACCTAGGGTTGGACTGGGATCGTCAGGTGCCGAACACCGGTACCAACACAGAACCCTGTATCAAAGTGATATCAGCGTGAGGATGATCTCAATCAGCATATGCTGACCAGGATACTGCCAAAGCAAGGCTGCAAGAGACCTGCAGGCCAGTCTACACACTGTCTAGTGTCCTAGGAAAGGAGAACACCCAGAAAGCGCATATACGAAAACCACACCTCGGCCCTTATACAACTTCAGTCAGGCTTCATCAAGCTCAACCACTTCCTGCACCAGATCCAACGCGGTAGGTTCTCCGGAGTCGTCTCGATTCTAATATTGGTTGCTTCTATGACGTGTTTTGGTGTATCTAGGCTTTGTTAGGAGGATGTTGGCTCGACTCCCCCGGCATAGCAGGCCCTAGAGAAGGCCACTGTATGAGATGAATACTTACTACACCTCAGTAGCCAGATCAGCTCGCAGACATATTCCCGTATTGATCACCTAATTTCAGGAAGTGTAGCATAGGATCCTACCCAGCAAGGTTATTGTAAGCTTCCATTCCATATCATCCATATACTTTATAGTCCTCTTGCATTCACTGCCATCAAACTATTTTGCTACCTAGTGCTAAACACTCATTCACTGCTTCCCTGCTTCTAATATTCACGTCTCCTCTACAGTCTACAACCCAGTCCACTCCCAGCTACAATGCGAACTCCTTCCTCTTACCACTCTCCGTCACTGCTTGGCTGGCCGACAGAGTCAACTTTGAGTATAGAGGCCAGCATTTATTACATCTGTTGCCGGGAGATGACGGCTACATTTCAGTGATTATATCTTAGATGTCACCACCAGGCAGACGCAGCCGATTTGGACTCTACCTTGGGGAGGAAATGACAGAGAGGACCGAATACATAGTAAACACCGTTATCTGACAAAAGGGTCACCACAAATGCAGAACTTGGTCAATCGATGGGAGAACCGGTTCAACTCCTAACGTCAGATTATACGTCCACAGTGAGTTACTGACCATAGATGGCAAAGATCCTGGTTTCCCGCCATTGCTAATAAATATGAAATCCAGACATCCTGCAAAGACCACCAACTACGGAAGAAATTATTCGTTTCATTGAAACCCGGTTCCCTCGCAAGCCGAGATCATAGCTGAATGTGCTGGATGTTCATATATATCTATCACGGACGCGACGGCGATGTTTTATCAATGGCCCGTACATCCTGATTCGAAATGGTTTACTGGTGTCATAACGCATAGGGGACAGGAATATTTTCACGTTTGTCCCATGGGATTTTATAAACAGTGTCCCGCACGTTCAGCGACAGGTTGAGTCTCAAAACTGAAACCCAGATCTCGATGTAACAGCGCATTTAATGCACTGTTCAGGGTTCCAATCATCCAGCAACAGCAAGTAATTCGTGACGAGGCTCGGAACAGTTCTGTTCGGAGTGGCATGGATCACACAGCCCAGCACGCCTTTGCGGAGGAAGGCTGTACTGCCTGTATCTCGTGGTATGCCCCCGAGGGCTACATGATTGCCCAATTTTTGGATGAAAAACGGGGTCTCCCGGGCCTTTCGGTTGGGGCTTTTAAATGACCAGGAACATGACAGCTCGATTTGAGTTCGAACATGAGTATGTTACGTCCTCTTTAACTTCTTGCATATCTAACCGAGTGTAGGATACGATACCTTTTTACCGCCATAGGTTGGCTCCTCCAAAGAGCCAGACTTCTATCTCAAGCCGTGGATGCTTGCCCACAGTTGTGTTTGAATCCGGCTATTCAGAGTCGTACCCGCGCCTGATCGCAGACAAGAATCTCTGGCTGGACGGCAGCGCGCACCACGTCAACGTGGTCTTTCATGTAAAATGGTCGTTGGCACAGAATCGGATCAAAGTTCATGAAGCCGAAGCTTTGTTTCTTCCAGAATGGGGGAGGAACCAGGAGGCAGTGTCCTGTTTTTTACAGCTCAGAAAAGTCTTCAAGAGCGAAACCTACAGATGTTGTGAAGCCCTCCAGAAAGCTTTACTTATTTCTGAAGACAACGACGGTACTTGCTATGTCCATTACACCTGGCTTAGCGAATTCCTTCGAAATCTCTGTCTAGTTGAGGTCTGGAGGGGAAATCAGCCAGCGCCTCTTGCAAAGTGTGCAGCTGGATTTGGGAACAGTTCAGCTGGGTTATGAGTCTATGACCCCGTTCAACTGGTTGATTCACTTGATTGCACTATTCAGGCGCCCCATTATGCCAGGCAGTCCAGCTTATCACTTTCTGCGTAATGCTTTTGCCTTCGCCTGAAAAAAGAAAATAGAAATAGACATAAAAAAGGGGTTCCGTCGTGGGGACGGGGAGGTGTGTATATTTATGAAAGACCAGGTATGTCCTTGATCCTATCCGGACTTTGGGATAGCTTCGTCCCATCGGCTTATATATTCTTCTTTTCTGACGGCTGATTTTCCTTTTCTTAGACGTTTTTCTGGAAGCTTATATACGCTGCCTGCTGATCACAAAACACAGAAGGTATGCGCTGCTTCAGACTCTGCCCTATTCAGCAGTGAATGTCCATTTCGCTTCACATCTCTTCGTAAGGAACTTTCCCTCAATTCAGATAATCATCAAATAACAGTGTCCTTGCAGCCGATTTTCCCCCGCCCGCCTCCGGGCACTCCCCCGCAGCAACTACCCATCACCCTTGGGGAGCTATATGGGGCTTCACTTCCCGCTAATAGGAACCCCAACGATGTGTTGATGCTTTCCCTGGAAGAGTTTAGAGACGAGTTCGCTGATGATGCGGTACGAGAGGAGGGTTACATCCCCGCATAGGTCTCAGGATTGATCCTGAAGCCGAAAGTACGGTGGGACGGTCTCGCTCTCACAGTGCCATATCGTGCCTTGGCGATGAAATAAAGGACCAGCGAGCTGAAAGCGGCCTCGGGCGTCCCAGGAATCTGTCAGTTACAGAACTGTCACTAGAACAAGTCGAGGAGATCTTCTCCCTTTCCCTGGTTGACGCCGACCCTGGTCTCTGGGCCAAAGACGAGGTTATCGACATTGCACCAGACAACCTACGTAAGTATCCATAATATTCCTACGACTGAATACAACTGACAATATACTAGTCGAGACGCTTGAGAAATAGGATCGGGCATTTGAGAGATCCCCTAATAATGAGCCAGCTTTCCCTCAATCATCACGGTTGCTGTTCTAATCCAGGCTACCGATCAAGGCACAAGGCAAATGTGCGAATGTACATGGCATTTCGCTGCAGTATAAGGGTGTTCGTCAATACATACCAAGACAGCCTCAGCGGAGCGACCTGGAGACCGCTCGTTGACCCTTGCAGCAAATGTAAAGAATTGATACATTTGCATGGAGGACAAGAGGACTGAAGCTGTTGCCATTATTGTGCCGAAAGTCAAGATGCCGAACGAGCTGGTTGGAGTATTGTTCGGGCTATTCCTCGGCAAATACTGCTTGCAAAAGGAGAAGAGATCTCAAACTTCTGGAGATGCAACTCCGCGAGGCCATCTCGTGACTAGGGCTGGGTCATAACCGTGGGGCCCCTTGACTGGCAGGCCTGGATGCATAGCCTATCAACAATCCATCTATTTGACGTACCGGTGACAGTTCCTGCAGCGTCAACATTGACGCAACGCTCGGTCAACGAGCGCAGGACGGTGGGCAACCAGATGTTTATCATACACGAGTACAGCCCTCTCAATGAAAGCAATGGGAATGACCCAGCGGGAACAACAGGCGCAACCAACATATTCCCACCAGGAGCAACCCACATAAAAGAGGCGCTCAGGCAATTTTCGGGAATAAACTCGACCAACTGGAGCATGGAAATGCAGTTCCCCACCTGCATTTAATCGTTTGGGTAGCAAGTGCAACAGGTTATGTGGAAATTGAATATGATGATGCATGCCAGTATAGATGGATTGTGAAGCCAGCAGTACGAGAAAGTCGGGGAAGACGAGATTGCTTCGAGCTCGAATCGGCATTGAAGGAAAGGAACATGGAGTGAACAAGCCAACATATGAATGTCAATTCCACCAAACCTGATCGGATTCCTGATGACCAGATATCAGATATCATAGCCGTACTATACGCTACTAACCTATAAACTTGGTCGTCGAATCCAATTTCTTTTGAGTAGACACCAGCTGAACGAGGACTACTAGGCAGGCCTCGAAACTCAGTAACGTAATGAACGGATGATAGACTTTGAGAACTGTTAGTTTGTATCCAGCCAATTCAGTAAGGTACCAACCAACCAACATAGTACCTAGGGTTGGATCGGGAATCCTCGGGAGTCGACACACTGGTACCAACACAAAACTATGTATGCAAGTGATATCAGCAAAAGCCTGATCTCAAACGGCATATATGGGCCGAGATATTTCCAATCAAGAGACACCAATAACACTTTTAGCATCTTAACAAAGTTTCAGTGTGGGTGCGCCTGGCACGGATAGTTTCTAGGTACCCCTGGTAGGGCAGAAGCCGTAGAATTCTATCGGTAGGGCGTAGAAGGCCGGGTGAGACAAGGCAGAAATGTTATTCAGAGCGCGTTTTCTGGATCGAGATGAGGTTTCCGGCTAAGCTTTCTTTTGGACGGATTTGGTTGGGTCGCTTTAACCCCTCAGTGTTCTTGACCAGTGGAATTATTCTCACAAGTCACGAGCGCGGAGAAAGAAGGAAAACTTTTCTGACAGATAAGACAAATCACATGGTCTAGACACTCCGTCTAGTAACTCTGGCTGTCTGAGCTGCTGCTAACAATAAAGTAGACCAACAGGTAAAGGTAGTCAATGTCTCAGTTGAACCAGTCTATCAGGTGTGTTCTCCGAGACATCTGCCCCTATTCATTTCGATCGCTTTCAAACATGAATACTGCATTATTTACAACTAGCATAAGGCAGATAAGACTGTGTTGAATGCAATTCTTTGAAGAGATGAGTATTTGAGCATCTGGATGAGCCTAGGTCTCATCTACCTAAGGTATTTTTAGTACTCTACACACCAATAGGAGGCTGTGCTGTTGGTAAGTGTGGGGTAGCTGAATGGTTATTATTACCTTATGGTCTCTAACCTAACGTGACCTAGTAAATTGATACCTTCGGCGATTGGGTTGTGTCTTAAGTTCTACAAGCTCATTATGTGCGGTCACCCTCCACGGCACATCGGCACCTCCAGGCAACAGCAATCTTAATTTCTCTTGATCTGGTTATGCATTCAATAGAGACAACCAAGACTTTACAAGTGTAAGGACTAAGAAATCCTGTAGCAATAAGCGGTTACAGATCATCCTCGTATTCAAAGCCTAGAACCGCAGGGAGTGATCGGCTGGTGTCGTTGAGGCTGTACAACACCAGCCTTGGGTCGCATGTCTCAGTCCAAGCGATAGAACAAAACAACAGCCTCAAGCCCTTAACTTATCGATCTGCCTCGCCGTTTCTCTATGCTGATCTTCCGGACCCCAAATTGATAAACTCTACCTTACCTTAATTAGTTCCTAATCGTAGCCTTGCGGATATAAGACCGCCAGCCTGCCCGCAGTTTTGCTTTTTCCTGCCCTCCAGGATTCCGTCCATTTTAGGTTTGTTTTATGCCTCCCCCGCGTCAAATCACCTCACTATGAGATGACAAAAGCCACTTTTGCCACCAGTGCTTCATCATTCATTACAATCCCCTTTCCCTTTCGCTCTTTATTTACCGTCTGATTTCCTCGCCAATTGCCGCATACGGATATTCGAGGTGTTAAGCGTTTGATGCGCTCTTATACACATAGTCATAACCACCATGTTGCTACGATTTCTGTCACTGGCCGGTCTCTGCCTGGGCCGTGGGGTCGCTGCCCTTTCCCCTCAGGGCCACACCGCCGATATACAAACCTCAAACGACCAACATACTCGCCATTTCTACAAAATCGACATTCCCTGCTCTCACTGCGCATTCTCTGACGCTGAATGCTCTCAGAACCCCGACTCAAAATCATACGTGGTACGTCAATTCCAACATCTCCGATACAACGATACTAACCTCACAGACTATTGACTTCTCCACCGACAATGGCACCCTATACGCCAACCACGAACCCGTCTTCCCACCTTCATTACCCATGCAATTCCCCGCAGTCAAGCACTGGGATTCCGGCGTACAGCCCGTCCAGGTCGCATACAGCCTCGACGCACGACCGTTCCCCGCCCAGCCCGGCGCCCTCCTAGGCGAGACATTCCTCCTCAAACTGCGCCTGTTCGATCTCCACGGCCGCCCCGTCACACACGATCTGGTCGCCGTGGCCGTATCGCGACGCACCGACGGCACCCTCACCATCGGCAAGGTCGAGCGGAGCCCGTTCCACAGACACGGCCACATGACGTCGCCGTGGCGCTTTCTCAAATCGCATATCAAGCCTTACCTGGATCAGTTGGCTGGTGCCGCCGCCGAAGGTGAAGGCGAAGGAGAACCGGGGCATCATCGCCGGCCGCTACACGCCGACATCTACCGGTTCAAGAACCCTGCGTCTCATTACCACAATACCATGCCGTGGAGCAGCCGCGATCGCAGCTTCATGAGACTCGTGCGGCCGGTGATTCTGCCTGCGTTGCTGGGTGTTGCCGCGGGGTTGTGCGCGTGTCTGGTTGGGTTCGTGGTTGCGAAGGTGATGATCTCGCTGTGTCGGTTTTGGTATCTCCGCAGTGGAAGGGGGATCGCGTATCGCGAGGTTCCGGTTCCGGTTCCGGTTCCGGCTATTACTATTGACTCGGTGGATATGGAGGAGGGTTCCGTCTCGGAAAAGGAGAGCCTAAGTCGAGCGACGCGGTGGCTGGGTGTATGACCTTATATGAACTATAGATTTCTCTTTCGGTTGTATAACATGAATCATTACTTCGCATTAGCGCTGTTGACGATAAGTCTGTATGCTCTCATTCGCACAGCTTGGCCTGCTGGCCCAATGGTAAGGCGCTTGACTACGAATCAAGAGATTGCAGGTTCGAATCCTGCGTAGGTCAGAAGCATATCTTTTTGCTTTTTGTTGTCATTGTGGAAATTCTTGTCATAATCTGGGTCGTATGGAGATCCACCAGACCCCATTCCACATTCGGAAATGGTTTAGAGGTTCCACTCCATTCCACCCAAGCATGTCCTGCAAAGCAGTAGATCTAAAGGAGTCTGTCAACTCTACTCGTACGATGATGAGCAAGTCAGGCAACGCCAATTCCAAAGAAAGATGTGGCAGAACCAGACCCAGAACTAAGCGGGCTCCACGCATGTTACATTTAGACTACCACCATCCATTTGTTAGTCCAAGGCGGATTCTGAAGTCAAGGATGTATATCGCCTTAATTGTCTATAATGGACTGCTGCGGATCATCGCGGAGAGTCAATTATTTACCAGCATACTACCTTTAATTGAGTGTCAGTTGGAGCTTGGGTGTTTGTTGCATTGACAAGCATGCTATGTGGTGCATTGACGGATTGATGAATAGAATCATCAGCCATCCGTACTCTATAATGGTGCAGGATACCCATTAAATGTATAACTTCAAGCAGACTTGTAAAACAATCTTCACGGCCAAATAGATCAAAACATATCCTGAATTACTCCAATATCAAGCTCAACGCAAAGTCTTTATGATCGAAGTCAGCTTGCCAAGCAGCGTATCAACCACCCCTTTGTCTTTTTCAGCACCGTTGGCTGCGCCCGTATTGACATTGACATTTGTGCCGCTGCCGGTGTTGGTCGCTCCTCCGTTGACGCCATTGTTGGTGCTTCCGCCCCCTGTCGCGGGCTCTGTTGTGGTCGATCTCTTTGTACTTTCAGAGACCTTGCTGCTGGTGGAGTCGGCAGGATTGCTGGAGGTAGATTCTCTGCCACTACCATTCCCGTAGCCTGTGTCGCCTGTTCCCAGGCCAGCGCCCCAGATACGCACTGTGTCGTCCGTAGAAATTCCACTGCCGCCCCAAGCTGCTGGCATTCCAGCGCTGTCGATTTCAGACGATGGGGTGACCGTGATACCGGAACCAACTGTTCTAGCTAAGGTATTGCCGGTCCAAGTATTTCCCGTTGTCGTCCTTCCGGGCAGACTATTATCATGGTAACCTTCCTGTGCCGTGTGTCAGCGATGAACATGATATGACTTTTGCTCTCTATCCATAAGGGACACACAATCTCTGATTGGTCCATGGCAATAGGTCTAGCTGCAACAAGACCAGAGAATGAAACTATATCGACCAGGAAAATCAAAGCCAGTAAGTTGGCCTTAGCCTTCCGTAGAGTAGCCATAGTAGTGTTACCACGGCGATTGCGGACTATGATGATCGAGTCAAGGTGGAGAATTAGAACAATCAGGCGAAAGACTGAATTGACGAAGTCTTCGTATGTGAAATTGACCACGACAACGGGGGTTCTGCCACGCTTTTTAACTGTTTTTACCTCCTAAGTGTCGAACGGCCGAGCCTTAATTCATTGTACGTCTTGAGCAACATGGGCTCAATCCGTCGGGCCCAAAACTATTGGTTACATTAAGGTCAAGAAACCACAGCCGTTTCTGGGTGCGGGCCGCAACTGGAGAACCGTCCTACCTTAATTCAGACTGACAGAGCTTTTTTTGTGGGTTCATGCCATAGAACTCGCCGAACTCTTGGTTCAGGCGCCGGATCAACGGTTTAGGGTCAGGGGATTTGTAATTCCGAGGGTGGATTCAGGTTGCATGGTGAAGGGGGATGCGCTTCGGGAACATACTCGCACCTGGTATTCCCGAGGCCAGTTTGGATCTAAAAGCGGGCCATTGAATTACAGGCGCGTCTCTGCCTGATGATCTCTGTCTGGCTCCGGACCTGAGAGAAGCATGCTCTCCAAGTTGAACCGGGCTCCTGGTGCTGCCTGTGATGGTTGTGAAGAACTCAATTCCCCAGTACCAGAATAGACGAGTGTACAGCCAATGACAAGCCCTGGGGATGAATGTTCTTCTACTTCTATCAAATGATGTGAGTATGGTTGGCAAGACTGAGTTGATCATGCTCAAATCTGCCGAACAGCTTAAGCAAGCTAAGCATCGGCGCTTTGACCTTCATGTGTTGTGGGTTTATGCTTATGGTTTCTTGTCTTCCCGTTGCAGCTTCATGCGAACAGGTGAGAGTCGCGTCCGGTTGGAATGCAACCGCATCTGGACACGACTGTGGGGTCAACTATGCTGGCCGTGAGAAGAAGGTCGACCCCACGATATGTCAACTGCCACCGCAATGATGACCTCCCTTTCGCCTCATGTTCAGTTCCTCTTGGGAAGTTTGGAGCACGTAGAAATGTTTTACCCCTCGTCGTCCAGTGTCTAGCTCAGACACGAGAAGCATTGGAACGTGGAGTGGTGTAGGGATGAATGAACGGAATGCAGGGTCTGCTGTCAAGGAGTTTGGTCATGCCCTCTCCAAGAGAGATTCCACGTTTCAAATTACCCTTTTCAGGGCAAACGAGACCTTTCCCATATGCCAGCTGGCTGTTGACCACAGTGAACATACCCCTGGCACTTATTTAGCACTAACCAAGTCTTCATCCCATCTGCGAGTAAGAACGCGGAAGTGATAAAAACAGTGGGCTAGGCTGAATGTGTCGGATTAAGCGTCAGGAGAGCCCGAAAACATATTCCTGGTGGTTCATAACGTCAAAGATATTAGAAATATCGAAAACTGGTTACTCTGATGATGTGAGAGCAAGATACGAAATGATGGAAGCGGGTAATCGCATGGTTTCGCACCCGACAGTGATGGTCGCTGTCCTTGGCAAGACTGAGTTTGTTCAGCTCAGGGCGAAGATCTTCCAGTTAGGAAAATGCAGCGCCACATCCGTCTAACCTCGATCAGCTAAGAGCGGAGGTGCCTGGAAGCGGCCACCTCCTAGGGCATTAATATTGTTGCTCAAAACACGGAACACACTTTTCTCGAGGTAACCCTTTTGTGTTTCGCTGGAATGGTGCATCTCGCAGTCAAACCTTAATTAACCTCAAGACATTGCCCATAAATGTACAGGTGGACCAAGCCTTGCTGAGGAAGAAAAGGACCATGTCAACTCAGGTGATCTTAACCGAAATGCCGTGCTTCTGAGTGGCAGGAAATGTACCAGCAGGTACCTTAATAATGCTCCTCGACAGCAAGATAACAGTTATTTAAACTTCGACGCGCAGATTGCTTTTATTGCATAGCGTATTTCAATTAAGACAGGTTAAGCTAGAAGCGAGGGATCTCAGGTAGCATCAAATTACACTTTCCCTCATGTTTCATCCATGGTTACAGAGTAAATAGCTCCAGGTTAGCGGGCCGCGGATATCGTCCAGTGTCCCAGGAACTTCAGGAATCAGGAAGCTCAAATACCAAGGCCAAGGTTTGCCACCGACTTTGATCCATACTTGAGCTTTTAGCCTTTTACTTAGGTAGCTTCAGTGGAAAATGTGGCTAGTGAGCTACTTCATCAGGAAGTTTTCGATCAGCCACATAGGCGGTGGGACTCTCCTTGAGCTTCTGGCTAATCAGGAGCGAGGGGATTGCAAACTCAATTGCTCAGATCCACAGTCGATCATTCAAATCCAAACCCCAACTTGCCAGCCCCTCCAGGGCCCAGGCTCCAACCTCTGGAGCGGACTCATATGATCATAGAAATTCAGCCGCCACATATTTTTTCGTTCTGCGCTGGCAACATGAGATTATTAGTGCGCTTCTGGTAGCCAATCAGTATGACGTTGTCATTGGCGTGTAGGTACCTAGTGGTGGTACAAAGTACAACGCGAGGAGCCATCCTTGGGTTAGAGTAGGCATTGAGTTCACTCTGTTGCACACCTCATCTTGTCGCTGCAAATTTCTCGAGATCGCTCAGTGTGTATCTGGGAATGCGTTTCCTTGTGGTTGTGTCCCTGTATCTCTATGCTTGAAGCTGGGAACTTAGCAAGTTATCAACAGACTAGCAGGAAACTAACAGAACTAAGTGTGTGGCTGGTGATCAGTTCAAATGCCGTAATGATGAGCAAATCTCAAATTTTCGATTGAACTATCACACGCTAAAGCCGAAATTCTAGCAAGTGCAGCCAATGAATAGGTTAGTCGGGTATTCAGATCAAGCCACAGCGGCTGGGATCATGATGAGTCCCCATACCTATCTAACTTGGTACTGCAGCTACTGCAGCTAGTCTCAGTCAGCCACCTGCCTGCATGCAGATCACGACCTGTAAAGTTGATTAATCATGATTCTATCAATGACTTCACCCAGAAGGAAAACACGCCCCGTGCCTCGATCCCTACTCCCCAGTAGTGGACTGTGGAGAGCTACCTGCACTACTAAGGTAGATCGTCTAGCCACGTTGCTGGGCAGCATTCGGCCGGACAGAGTCAAGATGGACAAGCACCACTGACGATCGTACTTTCTTGAAGAAAATGGATACCCCAGGGTCATCGGGAAACTCGAAGCTTCAGTTTCTGTCAACTCGGGCGCGATTGTTTTGGTTACATTCCCGTTAGGTCGTAGTTACCTTATAAAAACCGCCCTTCCTCCCCTGCCACCCCTCTGAATTCTTTCTACTTACATCATCGACCTATCCTGTTGAAGCCTCAAGGTTGCTCTAATTGTTTCAATAGCACTCAGCATATTCGTCTACTTCTGATTCTCAATTACTTCTCGATATTCCATACCTCATCATGAAAGCCTCCGTTTCTCTTCTTCTGCTGAGTGCGGCCAGCATGGCGAGCGCCGCTCTGTCTTTCTCGGAGTGCGCAGTATGTTGTTCAATTGTCCGAAAACTACTTCAAAGTTCCCTTCACTGACTCGCTCCTTCGCAGCAAATGTGCCTCAACAACATGAACAACAAGGCTGGCGAGCTCGGCTGCTCCAGCGGCGACATGAACTGTCTGTGCTCGAAAGTCAACTACGGATATGGTATTCGTGATTGCACTGCCGAGGCCTGTCCCGGCGACAATACCGCCTCTGTTCTGCTCGCTGCCCTTTCCTCTTGCCCTAGTACGTACTCATGAGCCTGCGCTACTTTAACACGATCGCACTAGGTGCTGACTGCAACCGTAGGGGATTCCGCAGCTGTCATTGGCACAGGAGTTGGCTCTGGTGGCTCTGGCCCTGGCAATGGCTCCAGCTCTGGGTCTAGCTCTGACTCTAGTTCCGGCTCTTCCACCACCGCTACTAACACTGCTACCGGCAACGGCAGCGGCTCGACTGGTGGTGCTGGCGCTGGCGCTGGCACCAGCGGCTCCACCACTGCTGGTGCCTCTGCCACTGGCACCGACGCTTCGGGAACAGGCGCTACTACCACTGGGACGAACGCCTCCAACACTGGTGCCACTACCGCAGCTACAACAATGACTACTACTACCAGCACCACTTCCACCTCTGACAACAGCTCCACCACCGGCAGCAGTTCCACCGAGACTGGATCTGGCAGCGGCTCTGCCACCTCTAACGGCTCCGGCACTGGCACTGCCACTGACTCCACTTCCACTCAGACTGCTCCCCCCAGCTCGGCCACTGGCAACGTTGCCCCTCGCGGCGCTGTCGTTGGTTCCGGTGCTCTCGGAGCCCTGGCCCTCGCTGCCTTGGTTGTCCTCTAAAAGCCTCAAACAGATTGAGCCAATGGCAATAGGTTTTCTGATGTCAGTGTATGTCTTATGTTGATGAATAATGGTTGACGATACCTGCCGTTGAAAGACGGCTTGCACATGGGCATTGGTAATAATGTCTTGACCTTTTGCTGCCACGGTACATGTCATGCTATCCTAATACTTTAATGCTTCTGACTGTCTATATCTTCCTTGCTCTCAAGGAGACTCTCCGGTACTCCGTATATATAGGTAACTTGTAATTAGTAGTATCACGCGCCAGTAGTACAAGTGCTAGCCTGTTGCATGTGATTTCTTGGCATCCCCAGAACGTCTTTGATGACATCATCTGATATCGAGATACTCTCCATCGTCGGTCAAGAAGGTCACTCGCTAGAGCCAAAAGTCGAATAGGGGAGGATGGTGATGTCCACGAGAGCCAAGCTTCCTGTCGTCCGTAAAGGTGCCCTCTGCTGTTGGCTGGCGTGACTGGCCAGAATACCTGGAGTAATGGAATCCGGGGCAGGGATCCATGGAGGGGTTACAGACTTAAAAGGCAAGCCGTGGTTTAGTGCCCGTTCACCCGGCACCGCCCATTCGCACGCTCGAGTATCCGATGGCGCAGAACAGTACAAATTCTGGGATCTAGGAAAGGCTACGGAGGATATAAGATCAGTTTATTATGGTACCTTCGATGATACAGTGCATCTGACAGGATCAGAACCTGTCTTACTGTACTTTGAACATCTGCGACCGCAGGAGATACATTGATCCGGACCGAGCCGAGGTTCAGTCACGCGCGGTCGCCGAGCGGTGGTTGTACCTCTGTAGCGGGACTATCTTTGTCGGTATCTTGCTCGGCCTCGGCCGCTTTTGTCGCGGGACTGGAGCTATTTTTCCCCATTTGACTGTCTTTTCTCCTCCGAATTCTGTTGTAGAATATCATTCTTGATCCATTTCTCCTCACTTCAGCTTCATTTCTTCTGACCTCCTCTCGCGCCGTTTTGCGTCCTCCGTTCTCTCACCCTTCGTCCTCCTAGGGGATCGCCGCATACCTTAACCTCTTCCTCGCCTGCTTATCTCCTCCTTCTCCCCCGCCACCGCTACGGAGTAACTGATCGTTTCCCCGCGTCTATACACACTTTTCACAATGTCGACCCCATCTTCGTCTAGTTCTGAGAACCTCACCGATGAGCTCAAGGCCGTAGAGGCCAAGGCCATCAACCAGACCATTGCTCAGCTCCGCTCCCTCGCCGCAGGTGCGACGGGTGGGATTTGTGCGGTGGTCGTTGGCCATCCCTTTGATCTGGTGAAGGTGCGGTTGCAGACGGCGGAGAAGGGTGTCTACTCGGGTGCCATTGATGTCGTCAAGAAGACTATTGCCCGTGAGGGTTTGGCTCGGGTGGGTCGTGCTGTCAAGTGAGTGTGCTGCTTGGTATTAATCAGCTGTAGGGATTGTATGCTGGTGTTTCGGCTCCGCTGGTTGGAGTCACTCCTATGTGTAAGTTTTGTCGCATTCCTTTGAAGTCAGAGTATTGAGCTAATTGATGCTTGTAGTCGCCGTCAGCTTCTGGGTACGTGTTGGTGGTAAAAGTGCCTGGTTTGAAACCATTAACAATTCCTAGGGTTACGACGTCGGCAAAACACTTGTCAGCAGGTTCTCGAACGTGCGCATGGAGAACAACGTCCCCCAGTACACCATTGCCCAGATCTCCGCTGCTGGTTTCTTCTCCGCCATTCCCATGACGCTGATCACGGCTCCCTTTGAGCGAGTGAAGGTGCTTCTGCAGATTCAGGGCCAGAACCCTCCACCCCCGGGACAGAAGCCCAAGTACTCTGGTGGCTTCGACGTCGTCCGGCAACTATACAAGGAGGGTGGTATTCGGAGTGTCTTCCGCGGAAGCGCCATGACTCTGGCCCGTGATGGCCCTGGTTCCGCTGCTTACTTCGCCGCATATGAGTACATCAAGCGCAGCCTGACCCCCAAGGACGAGCATGGCAATACCACCGGTGACCTGTCCATGCCCGCCGTTCTGGCTGCCGGTGGTGCTGCCGGTATTGCTATGTGGATCCCCATATTCCCTGTCGACACCATCAAGTCGCGTCTGCAGAGTGCCCTCGGCAAGCCCACAATCGGCGGAACCATCCGGTCGGTCTACGCCAGCGGTGGCTTCAAGGCGTTCTTCCCTGGTTTCGGTCCTGCCCTGGCCAGAGCTGTACCCGCCAACGCGGCTACATTGTATGTGATTTCCCGAGATTATGCGTGAATTGGGTTTACTAACGACTAGAACAGTGCCGGTGTCGAACTCGCGCACCAGTTTATGAAGAAGCTCTTCGACTAGATGTCGAGACTTATGGAAATAAAAAAAAGGGAACGGGGATCGATCGTGTAGGGTGAAGCGTCCGTTGAGATACTGTATATATACCACTTTTGGTTGTTCGTGGCCCCGAGAGTGCATATTCTGCGTTTCTTACCAGTTTTCCTCTGCTATGTATGGGAGCATGGAAGCCTGCATATCCTGTTTACTAGCTATTATAGACGATGATTTCTATTGGTCTATTCGCAGTCAGCTTCATTGTGCGACCATCGACCAAGGCTGTTTGACTTCTGAAACATTTGGCGCCATGCTGACAGGAAGATGAACCGGGCCAATCGCTTCTCCTTTTTGAAGTTTACGAAGAGAGAGTTGTCTGAGTCCAGCTCACCCTTGTTCCTGATGTCTATGGTGTGCGGCGGGTCAAGCTCAGTTTGCAAAGTCATTAGAGGCACTCACTAGACAGATAGGGGAATGAGCTCCGTCGCGACGCTGATCAAGCCTTTATCAAGTAATTCAACCCAAAATTCGTACTGATGCTGTAAATTTTGGATTTTTGGCAGAGGAAGCCTGCTGACGGCATTGTGTTGCGTTGCGCGGCCCCTAAGCTGCTGCTTCAGGACAAGCACCAATGGATATTATAACTCCTGGCTGAAAGTGATGGATCTGATAGGCCCGAAGGGTGCAACCTTTGCGCCCTCGTAGAATTTCATTGGCGTTGGTGCCGGAGTACATCCGTAAACCCCGAGTCTGAGGCTCAGCCTCGTTGCTGCCTTCTAGCCTGCTCGCATGCCTGGACTGGTGACCCGCCTGCCGCCCGCTTACAAGCAATAAAATCGCCGGTGCCCCATCACCTTTCCTTTGTTCGATTTTATTGCCATCCAACTACTTGTCTCTCTCTCGCTACATCAAAAATATCTATCACATATTCCTCTTCATATTCTTCAACAACGTTTTGTCCACATTTGACACGATTCATCATGGTTGTCAGCTCCCTCGTCCGTCGAGGTGTGGAGCTTGCCTCCGAGCATTTCCAGAAACAACCGAAGCAGCCTTCCAAGCAACCGCCCGAGAATCAACTGTCGGGATGGCTCGTCGCTCTCTTTTTCGCTACATTGATTGCTTTTGTTCTCATTTCTTGGTCGGTGAGTGATGGTTCCGTCAATATAGAACAGCTTGAAAAAGAATTATCGCTAATGAGCTGTGATCTAGATCGACTACACCTATGGCATGGTAGTTTCCACCCTCGCTGCGGTCGAAGATAGCAACCCCGATATCTATGTCCGCATCGACGGGGACGTTGATCCCAACAAGCCCGACGATGCAGTCGAACCCGAGTTGGCAGCTGTGCCTCCCAAGCCCGTCACCAGCAAGCTCCGTACCACCGTCAAGCACCTTCGCGCCCGCGCCGGTCCCTGGTCTCGATTCCGCGGCATGAGCATGTTCCTGACATATCTTTTCGCTCGGGGTTTCTTGCTGGGTATGATGCCCTTTGACATGGACCAGTTCATTCCGCAGTTCATTTTCCAAATGGTTGTTGGTATTCTCCTGGCGAACTTGCAGTTGGCTTGGGTCCACATTGTCATCTCGGAGCCTTCGCCTAAGCGCTTCTATCAGCGTATTCCCGGCTACAAGGCCTGGTTGAAGATCGCACCCGTTGTGGCCTTTGAGCATGCTGTTACCGGTCTTGCATTCTATGTCCCTCTCGTTGTGGCCAAGGCATGTGGCGGCTTTGATGGATTGAAAACCGCCCCCGAGGATGGTGTTCCTCCAGACCAGGCCCTTCGCCAGGCGTTCACCCTTGTCGCTCTTCCTTCTCTGCTTGCACTGATTGCGTCCATTCCCGCTCGCGTGATCTTCATCCGTGTCGCCGCTTCCATGCTACCCGAGGAGGACGAGTCTATTGTGCCTTTCGATCGCTCTTTCGGCGGAAAGGTGACTCCCGCTATTATTGGGGGCAGCGGTAAGCTCAGCATCACCGATGCTTGGAAGACCTTCGACCGGGCCGCTCGGATTCGGTTCCTCAAGGTGGTCGGAAAAGTTCTGGCTCTTGAATTCGGCGTGTTTGTCTTCTTTGGGCTGTTGATCGCGGGCGAAGTTTACATGGGAGCTGAGTCTTTCATGAAGATCATTGCGGACATGATCGCTCGCAACGGCGGCGGCGCTTAACTACATGTCATTCTGAATTGGTATCAGTCTGACTCGGCTGCATGTATTGTGGACATCTGCACTTTCTCATTTATCATCTCAGATCTATACGGTTATCTTTCTTAATGTCAATATCAGCTACCATTTTGCATATGACTGTATCAAATATTGTGGTATCGGTTGAATTTTCCCATAGAACTAGATTATTCTCCTCTGACAGAACGTCGACTTGTATTTGAAGCATAGTGGCAAATCGTCTTGCCATGACTGTGGCGGCGTGGACGGCTTCGAACGCTGACTTCATGGGCCGAATGTCACGCCCTGGCTGCCCCTCACCAGGACAGCCACTTGCCTTTCCGTTCTCTCCTCCTCTTGCTGTTAGTTATCCTGAGGTATTACCCCTGGTGTTCAAAAGGAACATCTGTTGTTCTCACATTTATAGCCTATCATTATTCTTGCGCATCATCCGCGCTTGGAGTCCCTGACGATCTCTGATCCTTCTTATCGTTCTTGTCATATCACATCCGCCCTTCTTCCAAGGTATCTCCTAGTGATAGGCAGCCCCGCTTCCCCACTCAACCAATCTTCACTCTCTGCACACTGTTCATTATTTTACAATCACAGTTCCTTTCTCCATTCCGTCTTTGAGTACCTTTCAGACACTTCTTTCTATATTTCTCCTCTGCTCTTGTTCCTGAGGCGAAAGTCCACCGATCCTTCGCTCCAACTTCTTCTCTTAGCTCCTGGGTTGGCCAGGACCGAACCTCTCTACCATGGCCACAACACCAGCGGGTCGTATGCTGGCACGCCAGTTGCAGCAGATGCAACAAGATAAGGACATTCCGGGAATCAGCTGTGGGTTGGTGGATAACAATGTATTTGAGTGGGAGGTTATGCTCATGATTTCGGACGATGTCAAGTTGTACGGCGGTGAGTTTTTCTCACTTTAGACGCTGAGCGGATAGTGAGGCGTTTCAAGCAGTGAAGGTATTCTGACGTTGTTGGCAGGGGGTTTCTTCCGTGCTCGACTGTCTTTCCCTCCGGAGTATCCTCACATGCCGCCGAAAATGAAGTTTGAAAGTCCCGTTTTCCACCCGAACAGTAAGTTGCCTCGTTGCCTTGGTCAGTGCGTGCGATGATACTGAAACACTCTTCCTGTAGTCTATCCCAACGGCGAAGTCTGCATTTCCATCCTCCACCCCCCAGAAGAAGACAAGTACGGCTACGAGTCCGCCGCCGAGCGCTGGTCCCCCGTCCAAACGCCCGAAACCATTTTGCTTTCTGTCATCTCCATGCTCTCGAGTCCGAACGACGAAAGCCCGGCCAACGTGGAGGCCGCCCGGCTATGGAGGGAAGACCCGGCTGAATTCAAGAAACGAGTGCGCAGGTGCGTCCGTGAGAGTCTGGGGGAGGATTGAACATCAGCTGGTTCGACTGCATACGATACGCTTGATGATTTTTCGAGGGCTTTTTCTTGTTTGCTCTGACCAGCACGATAAGCGGGGCGGTTTCGATGCTCATTAATTTTGTCCTATGTGCATGAGGAACCGGTCAATGGGCGGTTCGCTTTATATACGTTGTTCTATGGTCCATACATCATCTCTCGGCTATTTTGTTGTTGGTATGGAGTTTGCTGTGTTACCGGGCTGGAGTTAATTGATTCATTCTCAATCTCACATTATGGCGTCACATCTAGCTTGAGAACAGCGCGCTGCACATATAATGCTTGGTTGGTTGGTATTTGCAGGGCTGTCCATGAAAGTACTGCTATTTCTTATGGCAACTGATTGTAGCTCCCGCCTAGGGTAGTATCGATGAAAATATGTTCTATAAGTCAATCATCTATATGCGGTGTAGCCACGTCCTATAACCCCAAAAGAACTCCGGCTAAGATGCATTCCGATGAACAACGAGGGTATACATAACAACAACAAAGCGAAACCGACTTTTAATTAACGCTAGGGCTGGTTCTTGGCTCCCTTTCGGATAGACCCGAAGAAGAACCCCGGGTGGAGGATTGTGAGGGACAGAACTGCCACGGCGATCATCCTGGTGTTGTTAGTAGCTGTGTAGCTGCGGATGGAGGGTGCTGGACTTGGCTTGACTTACATTCCGTCGAGGACGAGAAACTCGTTTTCCTTTTGCATTAGCGGGTTGCCCCATCCGCCGGCCATTTCGGGGATACTGATGCGATGCCTTTGTTAGTTCTGCGGCTAGTGCTTTACAGCGATCTGGGTAGGTTAATAGTAAGGAAAAGGGAGCTTACCGGTAGATACAACGAATCAGAACAGTAAAGTAAGCGAGGACCTCACCGACGATAACCCATTTGATATTTCTCCCGAGGGAGGTCAAGGTCTTCTCACTCGCAAACCCAGGGCCCCGTTTCGAGTACCGGACGAAGAATTCCAGCCCAAGAAGCCCGCACACGGACATCGTGGCCACCTGGAACGCGATACCCGCGATGATGATGTCGTCCCCGGCCTGCAGCAGCTTCTGGTTTGTGTTCCCTGCTGCGGCGGCGACGCCGCCGCCTGCGGCTTGCAGGATGAGCGAGCCCACGTCGCAGCCGATGAAGATCCATGTGAAGAGGCGGGGTTTGAGGCGCGAGTGCTCCGGGCCGAGGGCCAGGATGATGTGTTTTAGTGTGAGGTAGATGCCCGCTGCGATGAAGGTGGGTGCGAGGACTAGGCAGACGATCTGGAGCTTCAAGGCGGAGGCGTTCCAGGGGTTACTGTGCATGAGCACGCGGCCGATGTAGCCGGCTAGTTCGAGGATGGCGCCTACGGCGACGGCCACCATGAAGGTCCATGTGCGGTAGTAGATGCCGATGCCGAGCTGGAAGAGCGCGAGGATGCCGAAGAAGACGGCGAAGAAGATGTTGCCGCCTAGGTTTGGGTAGTAGCCGTATGTCGTGGCCTCGACTGGACAGATCGGGCTGACTTCTGTGCAGGTACGGTAGCTGGCCATGTCGCTGATGCCACGGTCTGTGGAAGCGAAGGAAAGGGCAAAGAAAAGAAAGAAGACGAAAAGGCGGAAGGACGAGAAATCTATGGTCTATATTCTACTGATGAAAGAGAAAAGAGAGGATGAACCCAGAAGGACTCATACTGCAGGTTTTGGGTGGATGTATGTCATATTTTAGTAACCGTTGAACGAGCAACTCGTCCATTTGGCATCCACCATGCTTATTAGCGCTGACGGCACCAAGATATCCGATGCTGGTAGGATGGTGATGCCAATGTCGAGGTGGATCGAGAACAAATATCGAAGCACTCGCTATCTCTTTTGATTGGCGCGTGTCATCGCGTTCGCTCTCGCTCTCGTTTTCGTCTTCGTTTTGCCCCACTGACTGTAAGCGAGGTCTTTATCATAACCAACACTCGTCTAGGCTGCTGTTAAGCCGCTCGGGTTTCGGCCTCTTCTGGGGCCGTTGGTCCTTAATCCCAAATGGACTCTAGATCTCAAACACAAGACCACAGACACTCAGACAGATAACTGTTCGGCCAACTTCGGCGAGATTAATAAGGTTCTTCCGAGCAAAAGCCATAATTAGCCGGGTTCAAATCCTACCGCAGTTAGTCCGCCATGGTTCATGATTCATCGGCCGTTAGTTGACGTAGTGGGTACGCGGAGACAGACCCCACCGTAATCCATCGCGTAAAGGACGATACTGAGAAGTATTGCAATACGCTTCATATGGTGTACATCAATCATAGTGACTGGTTGATATCGAAGAAGGTAGTATGTAGTCGTCGAGAGCGGCCATTACTGAGGTTTCCTAGCGTGCACAAATGATGTTGTTGGGAGGTGCTATCGACACGCGACATAGATCACGTGATTCCACGAGAATCCCACCGTTCCCACGTGGTTTTCCGTCTGTTTTGTCTGTCAAATCAACATCATTATTCAACGGCCATGCACCAACACCATCGCAGGTGACAGCACTTCCTAGCTCCCACAGCCCGGCAGTCCTCCTACGGGGATGTATTGGCTTCTTAAGCTAATCGGTCTTGGAGATGCCGCCCCGTCGATCTCATACAAAGTCGCGCATGGGCTGTGACCAGTGCAAGAAAAGAAGAGTCAAGGTGAGCCAATCACCTTTTTACATCTCTGCATTGATCTTCCTGTCCTGCATCTGAATTTGGTTCATCCTTCTCTAATGTTATATCCTCCTTTTTCTGACAATGACGTAGTGCGATGAGACTGGTCCTCCATGTGCAAATTGCATCGCTAGAGAGCTGAGCTGCTCTTACTACAACACCCCAAAACCACGTAGCTCAGCAAATGGGGCATCTGCTAGTCCTTTGTCCATTACTTCTCCTGGCGGAGAACGGATCTCTGAAACTTCCACCCGATCCTTCAATTCCGGAACCTCGAGTCTGGTCAAGGATACCAACTTGCGAGAGCTGGAGCTCATGCACAAATTCTCCACTGAAACTTACCTGAGTCTCTCGAATAAACCGCAAGACTACCATGTTTGGCAAATGGTCATTCCGCGCAAAGCTCTTGAACACGACTTTCTTTTGAACGGAGTTCTTGCAGTTGCTGCTTTGCATATAGCTTCAACGCTCAAGCCGCCAGATGCACTGACCTATATTGACACGGCCCTGGAATACCACAATCGTGCTTTTGCCCCATACCGACAGGCTATAGATAACCTAACCCCTATGAATTGCGATGCTGTATTCGCCCACTCCGTGCTCACTACGGTCATTGGTATAGCTTTACCACGGCTGACTGCGGAGCGCGACGAGAGTTCCGGAATCACTGAAAATATCGTTGTCGTCTTCGAGCTATTGCAAGGCGTAAGCAAAATTTTCAGAATCAGCCGCCCATGGCTCACAATGCAGCTATTTACCCCACAAGATGAGTACGACAAAGTGACGACGTCAAAACTGGACAGCGAAACGGAGCGTGCGTTGGACCGACTAGCCGCGTTGAACGATGATATCGTGGCTTCTGTGGACCCTGAACAGTACCGTATAGTGAAGGAAGCTATCTCCCACCTCCATGAATGCTTTACCCGATATGCTAGCAGCAGGGACGCGGCATCCGTACTCAGGTGGCTCGCAATAGCGAGCAAGGAATTTGCCCACGCCCTAAGCTGTCGAAAACCCTTCCCCTTGATGGTGCTTATGTACTGGGGCGTACTCCTTGGTGAACTCGATGGGATATGGTGGTGGGCGAAAAGCTCGGGTACGGCTTTGGTTTCTGAACTCTTGGCCGCTCTGCAACCCGGAGATATACGATGGGAGGAGGCTCGCCTATGGCCTAAGCATAAATTGGGTTTATGATCTCTTCAACATCGATTGACTTTGGTCATTTTAAGGGCCTGTCCAATGCTCCTGCTCGCTTGTGACCAATCAAGGAGCCGGTCACGTCACAATGGCTGTCTAACCACAAGATGATGATCAATTGGTAACACGCAGCATTATAGACAAGAGTCTGCACAATTGCGAAGCAAGCCGTTCTGTACGCACTGCTTTGAATACAAGAGGGAGGAACGCTAAAGCTTCGCCAACTTCTTTGCTGTGTTCTCATATATCTCCTTGATCCTCTCTGAATTGAGCTTGTCAACGTCATGCTTACACGCAGCCAAGCTCAATGGCCCAGCCATCTGCTTTAGCCAATACGACCTGCCACAGTCAAACAGCCAGTTACGTGTACTGACTTTAACCAGATCAGCAAGAAGCGATTGCGGGGCGTTTCGGTCTTGTGTGAAGATGAGGGTGGGTAACTCTTTCTGAATCGACGGAGGAGTGCTGGCCTCTGCGAGATGTAGAAAATCGTCGAAAGTGAACGCCACGTAAAGTTGAGCTCCGAGATGAACAATTCCCTGAGTCTTCGCCGCCGCATGCAGGAGACAACCATTCGCGACAAAATCGACGGGGATCTCGTCTATGATGTTTGCACCTGATTCGTATCCCTGGGCGGCGTGCCACACATGTGTTCCCCCGCGGTCTGCGAAGAACAGACTGGAAAATTTACTCATCGGTGTGGAGTTGATGGGCCCGTACAGAGGGTACGGATCCCGGATTGCAGCGCCGAAACAGGTTGGACGGACAAGCAGCAGAGGCAGAAGAGGGTACCTCTTCAACAACAACCGTTCCATGAGGTATTTTGCATGGGTATACGATGACGAAAACCGAGCGGTGTCAGGAGATTGTCCTGTTGACAGTATGGCCGCCAGCTCGTCCTCCGGATCTGCGTCGGAGATGGAATACAGTCGCTCCCCGACATGACCATCAGGTAAGAAGCTGCTCACATACGCCGTCGAGATCTGGACCAACAACTTCAACCGTCTGAATCGTGAAACTATCTTTGCAAGCTCAAGGGAGGGGAGGCAGTTGTTCTCGATCGCTTCAACGATGCCTGCGTCGAGCGTGATCGTGGCTGCCGTATGAATAACAAGAGTGACCTCTTCACGCAGTCGCCTCAACTCAGAATCTTCGATACCAAAGTCCGTCCGCTTGATGTCACCCACGACGAAATGCACCTTTCCGGTGTTGAGAATCGCCTGAGTCTGTTTCGGCATGAGCCTCCGCCATTTTGCAACGGCCGAGTCAGCCGATCCGCGGATCAAAACGAAGATCTTCTGGGTGGGAAGCTGCAGTGCCAGCTTGTAAAGAAGACATCCTCCCAGTGATCCAGTGCTGCCCGTGAGGAAGACAGAGTGTCTCTCGAAAGACTTTGCATACCCATTCCTCAGGATGTCGTTGTCTGCCATTATGGCTGACATTGCTACCTGTGGCAACTTGTCCAGATGGCGACTGGAGCGATTATCATCGACCGAGTCCTGAAAACGTCATACGGGAAGCTACAAGCTACAAATATAAGATGACTATTTGATCATGACGACCTTACACCGCGGTTCGGCACATCCCCTATGTGCAGTTTGCATATGATTCCACGCTTATTTCAGCTCACTCTTACTCGGCACTGTAACACAACTTACATTGCTGTGACCTGCATATTCGTCTCAAAGCCAATGGAGACATCGAATACCACATTTTTGGGCTGTCTCCGAGTCAATTGGTTCGTCAATTGGTTCCTGACAGGGTCCATCTTTAGCATGCAGCCGATATTCTGGATATCCAACTCGAGTCCTTTCCTCAATTTGTCAACATGTGCAGCCGAGGATATGCTGTTGTACGACGTTTATAATCTTCTTCGTTGCACGGACTGGTTCCCTGCGTCGAGCGCATGCTTTGGAGTTCGTCATTAGTGTAGTGCTCTGCGGCATGAGTCGTGGTGATTCCTACAAGACTCTTCGACTACTACGAAGAATCTGGTGTGACAGATGTCACACATGGTGGTATTGTGGGTGGGACGTCCAGAGGGATGTCCCTTACGACGCTGGACACCGAAGCGGACACGCTACTCTCACTTCAAGACTCCACCTATGGAACGGTTATACTGAAGTAGGGTCGTTACACGGTCACTAATTAGTTAAAATGGTATACAGGGCATATGTATTCCAACCGCTTTTGTGTACGCAAGTCATAAATAGTAAAAAAAGTATTTGCATGTGTATGTGTCCAAACTCCGCCGGTAAGCGGTATGTATGTGAAGATATACAGAAATGATGGCTGCAATCAGGGGCTTTTGCTGCCCCCTCCGCACCAGCAGCGCGCATCGCCCTCTCGCTCGACCTGGACAAGGATGTCCATGTCCTTTTCGCGGAGGTAGCTGACCGTCCGTTGTCGTACATCCTCTAGGTCGGCTCCGCGAGACGCGATGACGTGAATCACCCCGAGGACGTTTGCTTTGTGTTTCTCATGAGAATGGTCGTGGTCGTGGTCGTGGTCGTGGTCGTGGCCGTGGCTATGGCTGTGACTGTGATTGTGGCTATGAGAATGACTATGGCTGTGACTGTGACTGTGACTATGAGTATGACTATGACCATGACCATGGTCATGATGGTGGTCATGTCCCGAGGCCGCTGTATCGTCTAACCAAAACTTAGGCACTGTGTACCCCACAACTCCTCGTAGAGTGCTGACACCGGCCAACGTTTCACGGACATTGTATTCAATGTCGGCGGGAAGGGCGAGCAATAGGGTCTTAGCAGTACTGACTACTAGTGGGACCGCCGAGGCAAAAATCAAAATGGCAATCAAACAGGAGGCAATAGGGTCATATCCTGCCCAGCCTGAGAAGTGCACAAGAATGGTGGATATCACAACCGCCACGGAGCCGAGAGTGTCGGCTAGAATATGGAGGAAGATACCGTGCATATTCTCATTCCCATGTGAGTGTGAATGGCCGTGATCGTGACCGTGTGCGTGGCCATGGTCGAATGCCATGATACCGACAAGATTCACGAGCAGGCCGGCAACGCTGACAGCCAACAATTCGCCCAGTCGATGCATCTGACTTCCGGAGGAAAGTCGCTCCACAGCTTCGTAAATGATCTCAATACTTATGATCCTGGTGATTGTTAGGTTTAAGCTTCTTTGAAGGGTGGAATCAATCGTACATGAGAAAAATACCGTTGGCGAATCCCGAAAGAGTATCAACCTTTCCATAGCCATAAGGGAACCGAGCACTTGGCGGCCACTTGCTCATAACGGCAGCACAAAGGCCGACAACCAATGCAAGGCAATCGAAGAACATGTGTATGCTGTCACTGAGCAGCCCCAATGACCCCGTGATGAATCCGTAAGATAATTGAACCAACATAAAGGTGAAATTCAAGCTATAAATGTCATCAGTCGTCATTACTAAATGCAAAGAGGCGTGCATGCCTACCTCATGAAGTAGAATATACGGCGAGAATCCTTTTCTTTGAGGATACTGTGCAACAGGGGGTAAGGTTCGCTGTACCGAAGGAGGACCTTGGTCACCCGAGAGGCTTGCGCCGCTGAGCCATGATGATGATGAGAATGCCGCTCGAGGCGTAGTTGGCGGTCATCAAATCGAGCCGCAAAGAACGACACCATTGCCAGGACGCACCGCGATGCATAGACCGCCCAGTTATCACCAGCTACAGGTGGCGAAGACAGCAATCCTGCTGCTGCAATACCCGCAGCGAGACCCCATTTGTGTGGCGAGCGCAGATTGGTCGGGTTTGAAAAGAGCAAGGACGTTGCGTAGCTACCGCCTGTTGCCAGCAGGTACATCGCATCCAATGCCGAGAGGGAAGAGACACCGAAGAAAACGAAACTGAGTAGTCCAAGAACGAGCCCCAGTATCAAGGTCAACATACCATCATCCGGCGAGACGACAGATAATGAGCCCATATTCCGGATTGCTGAAGTGTCCGATTGTGAGGAAGCGGAGACACCAAAACCGGACCCCCGTGAAGAATCTGACCGGTCGACGCCGGCAAATGGGGGAGGAATGACAAAAACTGACAATAACAAGGAGAGATAGCCGAAGATCGACTTCGACTCCGAGTCGATCAATCCGAAAAAGCTCAACACCAAGAATACAAGTATCAGAGCAACTGTGACTTTCTTATGGACCAGCTTTTCGTGAGCGGCGCTGCCAGCAGCACGGCCTTTGACAAGAGCGGGCAACCCAGATGCTGCTGCGAGAAGTGAACCTAACGCGACAAGGAACCCGCTAACTTTGAGCGCTGCATATATAGGCAGCGCAATCGAGCATATGCGAGCAAGCGCTACACCCGCGACATCTGCCCTCAGATTTGGAACTTTGACCACGGATTTGTTTCCCGCCCGTGAAGACCATTGAAGTTGTCCAACACCCGCCATGACCATAGTGACAGCCGTCAGACTGCAGGTCCTCAGAACTGCCTGATCCAAACTCCCGCCGGCGAAAGTTTTCGGGTCAGTGTTGTCCTCGCTGGGGATAGCTGAGTTCCAATGTGCATATTGCTTGTAGTACCACGATAAGGCGATCCAGGGTAGAGCGATCAGCAGTCCTGAGAAGAGTTCGCGACTAAAAGAACAAATGTTACTTTTTGGATTCGTCGTTTTTTATCAGGACCACTCACTTGGTGCTGGGTGTAAAATCGGTCGAGATGACAGAAACATCACGCGCGCAAATTTCTGTAGTATCTTCTGCCTTTTCAGTTGGATGATGATGCGCTGAATCTCCGTGGTTGCAGCTCCCCGAGTGGTTGGCCGCGGCGTGCGAGTGCGAATGGTGGTGATTGTGCGATGTTGACCCTAACGCAGAGCCATTGGGTGATGCTGCGTCTATAGAAGGCAGGGTCGGTTGCATTGGTGTCGCAGAACCGTTCAAAGAAGACAACGACTGGCTTACTGAGGGTTGCGTCCAACGCTTTGAGCGAGAGTGGCCATGGCCGCGGGAGTGTCCGAATCCATGTCCATGAGTTGCGGGGAAGTGTGTATCCACGCTGGACACGGGAGACCCCGTTGACATGGTATCTGATTTTTCAATTTGGTATCGAGTCAATGCAATTGAATGTGAGCAACGAGGGAGAAGGCGAAGAGGCCAAGACGTTCGCCGGTTTCGTCGCGGCCAAGATCGGGGCGGATGAGGGAGCTTAGCAGCTCTGAGGGGACAGTCGGTCAGGGAATTGAGATAAGGAACGCGGCATCGCGCCAAAAGAACGCGCACAGTCACTGGTCAAAGAAGAGGGGCAATAGTTGCCTGAAGAGAACGTTTTATAGGAAACCAATTTCGAATTGAGTGAACCTTCGCTTTTCATCAGCTGCTGGTGATAATGCATAAGTAAGGGGCACACGTGATACGCGCCAAGATTCCCTTATCTCCAATCAACTGCCATTCTGGGAAAGGTTTGGAGCCATGGATAGCCTGAGGTGTCCACGAGGGGATCCGACTACGTATTATTATGGTACTCCGCACAGCTGGTAGCGCAACGTAATAGCTTCATAGCTTTGACTGTTACAACTAGGTTTCTTTTGGCGAGCCGTATCGCCATATGGGACAATTGATCATCAATATTTGTCTATTCGACTTTCAAAACACAATGATTGCGCGTTAGACTGTATGATTCCTTGGCCGACAGCACACCATGATTGAATCCCTAGTCAGCGTCGCCTTCTACATCTCCTCGGCGGTGACACTATTACTCTTCCTAGCTCCTTCAAGATACGACCCGAGGCGGGTCGGAAGAACTGAGAAGGATGCTTCCAATGCGCCCAAAACGACCACGCAGATTCTCGTGCTCGGCGACATCGGCCGCAGCCCGCGCATGCAGTACCATGCACTGAGTATCGCGAGGGGAGGAGGCCAGGTAGACATTATCGGTTACAATGGTACAGCTCAAATCATGTAACTGGATCGCGAATGGGCGTATGACTGATGCTCTTTATTATACAGAATCAGAAGAGCATCCCGACATCTCGTCCGATCCTAGAATATCCATCGTCGCCCTTCCGCCGCACCCGACCTTCCTGCAAACAAGTAATAAGCTCCTCTTTCTGCTATTTGGTCCGCTCAAAGTAGCCTTCCAGATTGTATGTCTCTGGTGGGCTCTGGCATACCGCACAGAGCCCGCTCAATGGCTACTCGTTCAGGTCAGCGTCGCCCCGTCCAAGTGACTCGTCTGGTATCCACATCGTCTTGCTAAGGTTGGTCTTGATGCAGAACCCCCCTTCCATACCTACCTTGGCAATCGCATCCATGGTATCGTTCCTCCGGCACACCAAGTTGATAATCGACTGGCATAACTTTGGGTACACCATTTTGGCGCTCAAACTTGGGGATAGACACCCACTTGTGCGGTTTTCCAAATGGTATGAGAAGAGCTTCTGTAGATACGCCACGGCGCACTTTTGTGTTACAGAAGCCATGGCTTCCGTTTTGAAGAGCGATTTTCGGCTCACAGCCCCCATACTGCCCTTGCATGACCGGCCGGCAAGTCATTTTCAGCCCATCTTGGATGAAAGCGAGCGGAAGCATTTCCTTGAGTCTTTGCCAGAAACAGCCTCGGTGAATCACTTGCTACAGGACGGGTCCCTTCGTGTATTAGTCAGTTCGACATCCTGGACAGCTGACGAAGACTTCTCGTTACTCATTGACGCACTCTGCCGGTATTCGAATCTGGCGACCACCAGCAAGCCTGGATTGCCCGCTGTTCTGGCCATCATTACTGGAAAAGGGCCTCAGAAGGAAATGTATCTGAAGCAAATATCCAAGCTTCAAGAAGCGGGCAAGCTCAGCAAGGTCACAATTCGCACCGCATGGTTAACCACAGCTGACTATGCGCGCCTTCTGGCGTCTGCTTCCCTGGGAATCAGCCTACATACCAGTAGCAGTGGTGTCGATCTGCCCATGAAGGTGGTTGACATGTTCGGGGCTGGGTTACCGGTGCTTGGCTGGGACCGTTTTCAAGCCTGGCCTGAGCTAGTAACAGAAGGCGTAAACGGCATGGGCTTTGGAAGCTCTGGTGAGCTCCTAGACCACCTTGTGGATCTGTTTGAGAACCCAAGTAAGCTCGAGAAGATCCGTACTGGCGCTCGCAAAGAGAGCAATCGTCGTTGGAATGACGAATGGGATCCTATAGCTGGCAAACTCTTAGGCCTCGCATAAAGCGCCCATTACTTCCATCGCTGTCCATGCAAACCAGCTTTCTTCCTTCTGCGTAGCTTGAGTTCATCTGAGTGTAGGCCTCTAGGCACGAAACTTGCCACCACAGTATATGCACGTGTCAAACACGTTCGAGAGTTTCGCATAGGCGCTTTGAAGTTCAGTCCCGTGAAGCTGAGCGAGGGCATCATCGTTAAGATATTCTGTGCCGCAGTCGGAGCAGAACTTGGATACTCCCGGCTCTTGAATAGCGAAGAACGAGAGATTGCAACGAACTATGCAAGACAATCAGTCCAATACCGTTGGCAAAGAGTTGTCATGGGCTTACCGAATAGATGGCCACCTGCACACTGTGCTTCCTGTGCTGAATACCAAGCTATCCCAGCTTGGCATATATCGCACTCCTCGAAGATGTGCCCATTAGCACCATTGAGCTGCTCTACAGATTTTGATTCGAGTTTGTTCCCAGGCGACGAACATTTTGTTAACTCGTCATTCAAATCAACCCCGGTAGCAGTGGCAAGCCACTCGAACACTTTCCTAGCTTGTAAGAGTAAAGATTCATCCTGAGCTTCCACAAGAGCACAACACGCAGCCGTGTACACGAGTTTCTGGTACCAAGGATTCCTGTCATCATAGTCCAGAGAATGCAATGTCAAACGCAGCACCACCTCGCGTCTCATGCGCAAGAAGTCTGATGTGAATTCTGGCAACTCGCGGAGGATCGAACGGGTATGTGGTTGCTGATGCAGGTTTGCCTTCGAGAAAACAATATTGGTGCGCTCCTGGGCGCCAGTGCGGTACTCAATCATGTCTCCGGGGTGGAGAGTAAATGCGGCAGCAGTGAGTCCATTGTAGGCTGCCAGTCCCCAGATCCTGCCGATCGCTAGTCCTCCGAGATCATGGTCAATATCGAAGCTCTCCCGCACAGCATCAATCTGGGCTTTCCAAGGTGGCGGCGAGAGCACGCCGTCTTTCTGAGCATCGGTGAATTCCATGGCTGCGGCATATCCCCCGGATGTGCCGAAGTGAAGTGAGGATAGCATGGACTCATCATCGCTTGCGACCGTCATGGCTATGTTCCATTAGTAAAACAGATCAAATTGTATTGGTGTGGCGTACCACTGATAGGTTCCCAATGCCTTGTTTCCGTTTTCCCAGTGGTGGTGTCGGTGTTCTCAATCAGGGGATATTCTTTTGTTCGAACTTTTCCGGATGATGTCTCTTTGCCCTCATATACGGCGCGAGGGAAGCTTACGACCATCAGTGCTCCTAGTGTACTCACAGCTAGGCCAATTTCCCCAGACTTTGCCTGAGTATACGTGAGTTCAAGGCACTAACTAATGATACTCAGATTCTTACCGCTTGAAACCACTTAAGAGGACCGCGGTAGATGCGTTCGCCAGCATCCTTGCTTATTAGATCTGGGTTTTCCGAAGTGGTTGCCTGCAACTTCCAGCGAGAAGGAGTTTCTGACTCTTCGTCATCTCGGTGTAGGTTTACATCAAGCCTAACCACCTCGAGTTTGGTACCATAAGTGGCGGCTGTATTTCCTATTGCATGGCAAACGTCCGGTGCTGTCTCATCTTGGTTGAGGAGCCACGGGCCACATGACAGGCCCGAGATCCTCATTTTTGACTTCAAAGACGTAGCCAGTATTGAGCCAGACTGGACTATAGGATATTTTTCTGCAGGATCATGCACTGAGTTCATGGAGATTATATCGAAGGAATAAGAAGGGAGAGCCAAACCAGCTTCTGCTCTCCGAACATGCAGGAAGATCAAATCATTGTCGTCATTAGCAACTGTAAGTATTTGAAAGCCCCATCTGCTCTCGGCTGCAGGGACAGCGTCGTTTTTGCCCTGCGGTACCTTTAAAGGCGGACACCACGCGAATTCCCTTATGTTAGTCTTCCTCAATCGCGGACCCTCGTGGTGAATGACCGAGTTGAAATGTTCTGCTAAGGCATTGTTGACGATGGCGACTCGCGTCCATTTTCCATCAACAAGTTGATAGAAGGATAGTACCAAATTGGAAGTCAGCACTGCAAGTGTGCACCGCCTATGTTTGGCGAGACCTGGTGGTGACCAGGACAGACCGACGACTGAGCTCTGGGAGAGTTCAACCCCAATTGAAAAATCATCCCGGTTCTGAGGAGAAACCGTGGGCCACTCCCTGTTCGTGAACAGATTGGCGCGAAAACGCGTGATATGCCATTCTGGTTCGCGCTTTGAACGATCAGAGCCGCCTTCCTCTTTCCCCTGCGTTGGTTTCTTCGGCGTCTATTTGATGTAAGCTTTATTCAAGGAGTACATAGTCAAGGTGGTGACGCAGCATACTAGGATCTGAACATATTCACCCGCGGCCAGGGCGACCTCACCATCTGCTGACCAGGCAAGGCAATTGTAGCAGGAAGGATAGACGTTTAGCTCGACCTGATCAAACATCGCTATCGGGATCCGGAAGGAGAGAGATGTCCGTCAAGAGACTAAAGGGATGGCAAAGCGAGCTCTTGACGGACCAAAGTAGTGCAGTTAATGTCACTATTTTGAAGCAATTGGCCACTGCAGTAAAGTCTGAACAATATCTAGGATGTCATCGTTTCAACTATCTTGGGTTTAGCCCCATCTGCACGGTGTGTCTTACTGCTTGCGGTAAGCGCCATGTCGAGCTATCACGTGACAGGTTGATACGACAACTCTGGCTACATGACTCATCTCAAATCTCAACTCTCATCCATATATATACAGTCATAGCATGCTAAGAAGACCGGCCAGAGCGTGGGTATAATCATCGCAGTGTCGCTTTTAAGGCGGCCAATAGACTCGTGAACAGGAGGACGAATAGGAACGTTAAGCACCGGCGTCTGGCTCAGTCGACCCGATCCAGCTTTTGAACGACCATTGCAGTTGCAGCACCACCACCGTTACAGATGGCAGCCACGCCGTATTCTCCAGGCTGCAATTGATGGAGAAGAGTGACCAAAATACGAGAGCCAGAGCTTCCAAGGGCGTGTCCCAGGGAAATGGCTCCTCCAAGAGGGTTGACCCTAGCATTCTGCAGACCGAGAATCTAATGAATAGTTAGCAAGGGGACAAAATCCGGCAGGGGTCTATCAATGCATTGCGACTCACCTTCTCGTTGGCCTTGATGACAGCAGCGAAAGCCTCATTGAACTCCCAAACTGCGACCTGATCCTTAGTGATACCTGCGCGCTCGAGGGCAATGGGAACAGCCTTGGCTGGGGCAACGGGGAAATCCACTGGATCGATGGCGGCGTCTGCGGTAGAGACTATGCGCGCAAGAGCCCGGTTACCCTGAGCGAACTCACGCGCAATAGCTTTGCTGCCCAGGACGAGCGCCGAGGCACCATCATTCATAGTAGAAGCATTGCCAGCTGTCACTGTGCCGGTGCCATCCCTCAAGAACGCTGGTTTCAATGTGGCCATCTTATCAATTCGGAGATTCTCGTAGCCCTCATCACGTTCAATCACTGTCTCTCCCTTCTTGCCCTTAACAGTAACAGGCGCTATCTCCTCGGCAAATTTATTCTCCTTCCAAGCTGCTTGCGCACGCTGATACGACTGAATGGCATACTGATCTTGTTCCTCACGCGAGATCTCATACTTCTTAGCCGTCGTTTCAGCGCAGATACCCATGTGGAACTGGTTGTAGACATCCCACAGGCCATCCTGGATCAGACCATCCTGTAACTTGAGTTCTCCGAAGGGTGGCAACTGGCTGGATCGGGGCAAATAGTACGGCACGCGGGACATGTTCTCCATGCCACCCGCAACCTGGGCCTCCGCGAGACCGAGTTGAATATTTTGAGCGGCGAGGGCCACGGCTTTGAGGCCAGACGCGCACACTTTGTTTACCGTCATGGATTCCACGTTTGGAGAGAGTCCGGCGAAAATGGTGGCCTGACGAGCGGGCGCTTGACCAACTGCACCCTGCAGAACATTGCCCATGTACACATCGGTAATCTTCTCAACAGGAACGCCAGATTTGCTCACGGCGGACTTGATGGCAACTGCACCCAATTCGGGAGCGGATACCGAGACAAACGATCCGTTGAACTAGACGAGCCGTCAGTTATTAAAGAGTTATTAAAGAAGACGACTAGGGGCGATCTGAAAAGAGTCTCACCTTAGCAGTAGGTGTTCGAGCGCCGCTTAGAATGTAAGCCTCCTGAATCTCCTTCAAAGCTGAACGAGCGGCACTGAAGTTTCGTCGAGATGCGGGGAATGCGGCGCGCTTGGTGACCAGGCGGGCTGCCAATCCAGTTGTTGTTTGAATCGCCATGGTGAAGGAGCGGAGATGTTATAAGGTGATAATGAGGGCGTTCGAAAAGAGCAGAATGAGGGAAGGAGTACAATATGAGGAGATGGAGGTAGATGAAGCGGAAATGTTCTGTTGGCTTACTGCAACTCGCCTCTTCATTCCTCCCCCGTTCTCCGCAACGGATTCCGCATGTAACCGCACACCCGCAACCGAGGCTGTTTGGACAGTCTCACATGAGGTCACATGATTTGCCAGTGCTCACATGACCTGCATTTCACATGATGTGCCTGATAAGCTTACTCAGCAGTGGCGTTTTAAGCTATACAGAACAAGTTAGTTTCTCCATATAGAGAGTTCCACCGATTGCTGGAACCCTGATGGCAAGAAGGAACAACGGCATGTATCCGTGCAGCTAAGCAAGAGGGGAATCCCGTCCCAAAGAAGACCGAACGGTATTGGATCAACGCTTCTCCTCCCGCTCTTGTGATCGCTTCTCATCCAGAAGGATCCATTTCCTGCTGGTTATCTCAACTTCTCTTGTTGCATATTCCTCTCGGCCCTTCATACAATCCAGGTCTCTTAGTCTCCAATCTCAACAGCTTCAACACGTGTGGTTTGCTTGGAGTTTCTGAAAGCCTATTCTGATAGCTCCTATCGGTCGTAGCACCCGCCGCCATGTCTACTTCTGCCCGCCGTCGTCTCATGCGTGACTTCAAGGTACGTTACTATTGAAAGTCGTTGATGTGACTCAGTTTGTCGTTACAACCTCTCTCTCTTCTCCAAATGTTTTTATTTCCTCGTTGCAACTTATTTTTCTCTTATCGTATTCCATACCCTAGTTACCAGACTGTGTCTCGTGGGCTAACTCTGATTCATGATCACAGCGCATGCAGACTGACCCTCCAGCTGGCGTCTCAGCATCTCCAGTAGCTGACAATGTCATGACCTGGTGAGTTCTTCCTTCTCCGTTTCTCCGTGCATCTGAAGAATGTGGTGATAGAGTAGCTGACATATTCCTTCCAGGAATGCCGTCATCATTGGCCCCGCCGATACCCCGTTCGAAGATGGTACATTCCGCTTGGTCATGCATTTCGAGGAACAATACCCCAACAAGCCGCCAGGTGTCAAATTTATTAGCCAGATGTTCCATCCTAATGTCTATGGTACGGGGGAGCTTTGCCTTGATATCTTGCAGAACCGCTGGAGCCCGACCTATGACGTGGCGGCCATCTTGACTAGTATTCAGAGGTATGTTGAACGTTATTCCACAATATTCTTAGGGCAGTGGTGCTGATGCCATCTCTTATGAAGTCTACTAAACGACCCCAACACGTCATCTCCCGCGAATGTGGAAGCATCGAACCTCTACAAAGACAACCGGAAGGAATATATCAAGCGCGTGCGTGAGACAGTCGAGAAGAGCTGGGAAGACTAGTTTCCTCTCGGAAGAGGAGTTGTTGAGCTCAGACCTGACAAGCCGGTGGTTATGGTTTTTTTTTATTCGGTCGGTCAACAGGAACACTGTCGTCTACCCGGAATCACAAGTTGGACGTAACGACTTGTGGTCTGGCGGGTTGTTGATCCGAATGTTCTGGCCAAGTTCGTAATTGACTTCCACGTTATGTTGATGATATGCACAGCGCGGGGTTTTTGGCGCCTGGTGAATTATTTGTTTTTGCCGGATTTTGTGGATAGCTGCATGTTTATTTTCGCGCGCATAACGCATGAGCCTTTCTTATCGTTGAAATTCGAGATTCCGCTGGCCGTCTTCAGCCTTAAAGCGAACGTAGACATTCTTCTCTCCATAGGCAATTGTAGCTCTGGATACCGTTCGAGAAGCATCGAGCATATGTGGTTGACTGGCCGCCTCGTGGTGATGCGGGACGAGTGTTTCTCTAACGTTGTTAGGCCGGCGCCAAGCCACATCCTCAAACGGCTCCTGTCGAAGCATTCCCGCGACTCTAGATACATATTTGATCCACGCTGCTCTTCTTTGCTCGATCAGCAGTGAGTCTAACCCACGTCACAAGCTCGCGGTGGTGTGTGCGTGCGGACTTGCTTTTCCTCAACCCATCCTTCTGTCACTTTCTTGGGGTGAGGACATCGCGTGTTCCTGGCTGCCGTCTCGCACGTGGACCCCTGACCCAAACATCCCACCGACTCTACGCAGCTGGCCAACAGATCGAAATCCTGCTCTGAACGAAAGTCTAGAAATTACCCGCCTCCCCCTCGGGGCTTTCCCTCACCTCTAGGTCTGTTTCTGGTGGTTCTTGGGGTTTGAGTCGGAGCAAACATGGCGTGAGTGTTCTCAACTGCCGCTTGAAATTGGGCGGAGAAGACTGATGATAGTCTGGCATGACAGGTCATCTGGCCCCGGCTCCAATACCATCAAGGGTTTGTATACTCCGTCCGATACATATGTCCCAAGATACTCACCGCTACTGCACAGTGGTTGCGAGATTCCGACCGCAAAACAAAGTCGAATTAGCATCTGGAGGAGAACCGATTGTTGAATTTGAAAATGAGCAGTCATGTCTCATCAATGTGAGTCTTCAGTCGAGGCTGAGGAAAGGCGAGCTGTGGCGCTTGGAGATATTGACCAGCGATAGTCCAGGGAAGGCCAAGGGGCCTTCACCTTCGATCGAGTTTTTCCCATGGACTCGAGACAAACGGACATTTTCGACTACTCGATCCGCCCTACAGTCGACGATATTCTGAATGGTTACAACGGGACGGTCTTTGCTTATGGTCAAACAGGTGCTGGAAAGTCTTATACAATGATGGGTTCGGATATCGATGATCCGGAGGGCAAGGGTATCATTCCACGTATTGTTGAGCAGATCTTCGCGAGCATTCTCACCAGCCCGAGCAACATCGAATATACGGTCCGAGTCAGCTATATGGAAATCTACATGGAACGGATCCGCGATCTGCTGGTGCCGCAGAATGATAACCTCCCCGTCCACGAAGAGAAGTCGCGAGGTGTCTACGTCAAAGGCCTGCTCGAGGTCTATGTCTCCAGTGTGCAGGAGGTCTACGAAGTGATGCGACGCGGTGGTGCGGCAAGAGCCGTGGCCGCGACCAACATGAATCAAGAATCGTCTCGGTCGCATTCCATCTTCGTCGTCACTGTCACCCAGAAGAATCTAGAGACGGGTTCCGCAAAGAGCGGCCAGCTTTTCCTGGTGGATCTCGCAGGTAGTGAAAAAGTCGGCAAGACTGGCGCCAGCGGCCAGACGCTGGAGGAAGCCAAGAAGATTAACAAGAGTTTGAGTGCTCTTGGTATGGTCATCAATGCGCTGACAGATGGCAAATCGACGCACATCCCTTACCGTGACTCAAAGCTCACTCGAATTCTGCAGGAGAGTTTGGGTGGTAACTCTAGGACGACCCTGATCATCAACTGCTCTCCGAGTAGCTACAACGATGCGGAAACGATCTCAACGCTGCGATTTGGTGTGCGCGCGAAGGCAATTAAGAACAAGGCGAAGGTCAATGCTGAGTTGAGTCCGGCTGAACTGAAGCAATTACTTCGCAAAGCGCAGACCCAGGTCATCAACTTCGAGACCTACATTTCAGCCTTGGAAAGCGAAGTTCAATTGTGGAGAAGCGGCGAAACAGTTCCCAAGGACCGTTGGACACCAGCCAGGGGTACAGAAGCCGTCAGCGCGGCCAAGGCCGAAGCTCGTGCAAGTGTGACGCGACCTGGCACTCCTTCTCGATTGCAAGACACTCCCCGATCGGAGACACCACGACCCGATTCAAGATTCGGCGACCGATCTAGCACCCCCAGCATAGTGCTGGAGAAAGATGAACGGGAAGAATTCCTCCGGCGGGAGAATGAGCTCCAGGATCAAATAGCCGAGAGAGAAACTCACATTGCGAATGTGGAGAGGAGCTTGCGCGAAGCTCGAGAGGAACTCAAGAACCTCAAGGAGAACTCGGCACGTTCTGGTAAGGACAACGAGAAACTCAGTGCGGAGGTCAACGAGCTTCGGATGCAGCTGGAGAAGGTTTCCTACGAGGGCAAGGAAGCCTCGATTACAATGGACAGCCTCCGGGAAGCTAACGCTGAGCTGACCGCGGAGCTGGACGATGTCAAACAGCAGCTCCTTGACGTGCGAATGAAGGCCAAGGAGACTAGTGCGGCCCTCGATGAGAAGGAGAAGAAGAAGGCGGAGAAGATGGCGAAGATGATGGCTGGTTTCGACCTGGGAGGCGACGTTTTCTCAGACAACGAGCGGAAACTCCAGGATCTTATACAGCGGGTGGATGCTTTGCACAAGGTCAGCGAGGCTGGCGAGCCAATTGCACCCGACGACCTTGTGGATCTACGGACCAACCTGGTCGAGACCCAGGGATTTATTCGGCAGGCTGAGCTTACCATGAATGATCGGGGTGAATTGAGCGAGCTGCAGGACAGCCGCAGACTGGAGTTAGAGCAGAAGCTGGCTGATCTCGAGCGGGACTATGAGAGCCTTCTGGAACGCAACCTGGGCGAAGGCCATGTCGATGAGATCCGCGAGCGGTTGGAAAAGATTTACGTGACCCGGAAGGAGGCCGAGATGCAGGCAGCCGAAGAACTCCGCAGCGAGATTGCACGCAAGGACGAGGAGCTCGCCAAGCTGCGGCAGTCCCTTGCAGATTCCCAGTCTAAGGTGTCGACTAACGGCGCCACCGGCAAGAACCTGCAGCAGCAGATCGCCGAGTTCGACGCGATGAAGAAGTCTCTGATGCGCGACCTGCAGAACCGTTGCGAGCGGGTGGTGGAGCTTGAGATCTCGCTGGACGACGCTCGAGAACAGTATAACAACGTGCTGCGCTCATCTAACAATCGTGCCCAGCAGAAGAAGATGGCTTTCTTGGAACGCAACCTGGAGCAACTCACTCATGTACAGCGGCAGCTGGTGGAACAGAACAGCAGCCTGAAGAAGGAGGTCGCCATCGCGGAGAGGAAGCTGATTGCCAGAAACGAGCGGATTGCGAGTCTTGAAGGTCTACTCCAAGAGAGCCAAGAGAAACTTACTCAGGCAAATCATCGGTAAGTCGTCCCATTGAATTGCTCGGCGGTGGACAAGATACAGTTGCTAATGTCATATCCCCACTACAGGTTTGAGGCTCAACTCACTGCTGTTAAAGAGAGACTGGAGGCTGCGAAGCAGGGTTCGACTAGGGGTCTTCCGTCTATGGATGGCAGCGGCGGTTTCAGTTTTGGCGGCTCGAGAATCGCAAAGCCGCTCCGGGGCGGCGGTGGTGGAGGGCCAGAGAGCAGTGCTCCGGTCGCAGGAGTCCAGTCGCAGGAGAGCGCAAAGCGCACGAGCTGGTTTTTCGATCGACGATGATCCACGATTTCTCTTTTGCTGTTTGTTCTACCCTTCCTCCGAACATATCTGATTGTCTTTTCTCTCGTTTTGCGCAACCAAATCCAGCATCTCTTCTTGGCAAACCCGTTCTTATCATCTTCTTGGTGTCTAGATATCCTGCCGCTTGTTCTGCTCTCCCATCTCTGTGATTTGGCCGATGACGAACTCTGTTCCGCTGTGCTCATGACGCTGCCCTTTTTCTGTTCCGTCTCGTTCTTGCATCGCTGGTTACACCTAGATTCCCAGCCACCGGCGAGCCTATGCGAGGAGAGGCCCCCGGTTCTCCTGACACCCTTGTATACCAGACCGATAGAAAGCACCTCGCGAGAGGAGAGGGACGGTTTGGAGGTGAATACATAGTAGGTAGAAGAATCTCACCGGATGTCAATAGAAGATACGGTCTCTGTTAGTAGATGTCGTTACACCGCGAGGAGTCAATTCTGCATATCCGATTGCGATGTTTCTCATTTAGTATCTAAGCTGGAATTCATCTCAATGTGGAACGTAACATATGTCAATGTGGAACGTAACAGAGGCCGTGTCATGCGCTATGAATATATATAAATGAAAGGCAAATGAACAAATGGGTATCAATACGACCAACTCGCATAACGCAAAATGAGAAAAGAAGATGGTGTCTATTCCACAAGAGTGACCCTCACGCCGTCCATGCCCATGGTCGTCACAAGCCGATCCATCATATCCGATGTCGGCGGCCCACGGGTCTGAGGGGAGATCAATGACCGTACGACCAGAGTCGTCTGGCGCGATTTGCCAGGAGATTTGGGCGGTGTAAGGGGCGATTGGTACTCTTCCGAAGAGATTTTCGGTTGCAAGGTGCTACTGCTATCAGGCATTCCGTCAGCCAGGGTGCGGTTTTCCGTCTCGATAGCCGCGCGCTGCTTGGGGTCCATGGCAAGAATCAAATTGTTGAGGATGAGTAGCGCGGAGCGAATGCCCCGGACATAGAGGCCGGAGAAGCCATCGAAGAAAACGTAGGGGAGCGGGCCGATGAACCCCTGCTGCTCGGTCTGCCCGGCTCGAACTGTCGACACGGCGACGCCGAACTCGGTGTGGATGCCGCGCAGTGCGGCCCGAGTGGCCTGGACGTCCCGCAGCAGGGCTGATTGTAGCGAGGCTCTCCGTTTCGATGGCAGGGCGAGTAGCTCCCGGGCCCGTTTCACGTACCCGGGTACCTTGGAGATCTCGCAGAAGCCGCGCTCCGCGACGTCGGTGTAAGCGGACGAGTCCGGTAGTCGCGCGTTGTCGGCCGCAATCTGGATGTTCAGGGCCTGCCATTCCGGGGCCTCGAGGAGACATTCCTCGCCTGAGAGCATCGCGGCTGTCACCATCAGGCTGCGGTAGACGATGTACATGGCCCGCCCGAATCCGTGGAGGTGGGCCTGCGCACCGCGCAGTCGCATGATCGTCTTGATCCCGGCAGCGTGTCGCAGCCACGCGTCGGGGCTTGTGCAGTTTTGTATCTCGAAGCAGGCCAAGCTGATTGCGGTGGCCAGCGCCTCGTCGGAGGTGGCTTTCGAGGGGTTCGATAGCATAGCTGCTAGGCCACGGAGAGACCGTATGTACAGCGCCCTTGCGGCATCCGTGTACCGCGGGTCGTTGTGCAGAGCGCCGGTGTATGCGGTGGTCTTGGCGCGGAGCGCCCAGTCAAAGGGGGTGTTCATTGAGCCGCGCCGACTATGGACATAGGCGACCCAATTTACCGGGACGCGATTCACGGTGCATCGGAAGTAGCAGGGGAACGCAGCGAGCACGTAGTTGGTGAAGACTTCGGTCTGCTGCGAGGACACGGCCACGGCGGTCAATGAGGGCGATGCAAGCTCGTCGATCGGGGGACAAGGGTTTGCTTCCGTCGCGTTTGAGATGCGAGAGATGGCCTTGGTGAGGCATTTGGCTTTGTTGCGAGAGTGGAGCGGCGAGGACGAGGATGTCAACCGGTGCCGTCTCTGCAGGGCTGGCAGTTCATCGTGAAACTCCAGGGTTGTCGCGTGACCGGTACAAAAGAGCTTGAGGTCTCTGCAGCGCGAGCACGGTGCTTGACCGGCGCACTGAAGCAAAATTAGGACAAACTCAAGCCAGTGACCTCAAAAACAGCTTCCAGAAGATGAGGATCATCGAAAATGGCCATGAACCTGAACAACGCGACATGGGAGACGCTGTGAACAGCATGGGGTCATGGGGAGACATGATAGGCAGAATCGCACAAGAATACACAAGAATACATATAGATTAAGCAATAATCAAAGTCATAAGATAGTGGTTGAAATTGAGCCTAAGCGATTATGACAAGGACGGACTAACCTGGGCTCCAGCATTGATACAATTATGACAGCCATGTGGCACCGCGGCCATGCTCGTCACCAGCACATCAAACAAACTCTCGCAACCTTCGTATTCGGAACACTCGGCATTGAGGAGCTGCTCTGTGCGAATGCTTGATTATTGGTCTTGGTACTGTCGTAGGGGGGCGTGTCGGAGTGCCAGTGTGGTCCAAATGCCAACACTCTAGCAAGGAATAGGAAGAAAGAGGCTAGAGCGCCATTAGGAGCGGTGGAGATGGCCATCAATGAGACACTAGTGGGCCTCGTACCCTAGCGACATCGCTGTACGAGTTCAATAAAAGCAGGCAAATGATAACAAATAAACATACAGAATGCATTGGTCATGGCTGTCACCTCACATGTCTGTTGCGATCGGAAAACTTGGCATAAATCGCTTGTATACCCTCGACAGCTATCTCCGCTTCAAGAGCACGTAGTGCACTAATTCTAGACTCGCACGCTAGAAGCACAAACCACATCCACAGCAATCAATAATCGTCAAAACAAGTCAGAGAGACCGACGGAGTCTCCGGTGGTCTCTCTACAATCCTGTACACGAAACGAAGAATTATCCCATGAAATCTGCCCTTGTTTCAGGGAATATGCATGATCCAACCACAGAAAGGAAGTCATAGCAAGCAAACCGAAAGAGAAGGGACGTAAAGCCACCGTGTTTTTGTTTTTTTCATGTACAGCACAGCAGGAACAAGGAGGAAAGAAAAGTTAGAAGATGATTCAAAGTCTTGTCTACCAAGCCCTCATAAAGAGTACTTGGGCAGGCGCAAATAAAGAGATCACATGCTGTGGGAATCCTAAAACATATAAGCAACAAATACCAAAAGACCGAGAAGATAAAACGTAGATAGAGTGATTCATGGTCAACGAGGAGAACCTCGAATTTGCGCCGCATTCGCCAGAGGTAAAGAGGATGCACGACACTACGCGCTGGAGGACATGTCGCCCGCGCGCACTTATACCAATCCATCGTAGAGAGACAAGGCGCTGACAATGGTCTCGTCGCGTTTGCTGCCCTCCTTGAATTCCTCCATATCCAGGCTGCCATTCTCGTCCTTGTCCATCATGCGGAAGATCTTCTTTACCCGTTTCTCTGGTGTGTCTTCGTCCTCGGGGAGCTTGACCATGGAGCCGACCTGTCTCGCCCCGTTAGCTGGAGTCTGTCCGCGAGAGAGCCAGTCACTATGAGATCGCACCATTTTGTAAATCGCCTCAACAATAGCCAGCATCTCATCGTAAGTAATCTTTCCATCACCATCGATGTCGTATAGTTGGAATGCCCAGTCCAGCTTGTCCTCCATCTTACCCCGCGACGTCACCGACAACGCACAGATAAACTCCTTGAAATCGATCATGCCGCTATTATCCGAGTCGAACACGCGGAATACATAATTTGCAAACGAGGACGGATCGCCAAAGGGAAAAAATTGTCGGTAGATCTTCTGGAATTCCTCCTTTGTCAGGGTCCCCGAGGGGCAGTCCTTCAAGAAACCTGCCCCGCCATGCCACTGTCAGCGTACTTGGATCTCCTCCGGCTTGAGATCGCCGCTGCTCACTCTTCACACACCTTTATACCATTGTTGGAGCTCTTTCTTATCAAAATGCGTCGACCTCTGGAGCTCTTCGAGCTGGGACGGGGAAAGCTTCGACTGCCTATGTGGCCAGTTGTCGTTAGCTTATATCCCTAAGCGGGGATGCTTCCCCAGCTATGACGACAACAAGCAGAAACATAAATGTAGGTCTATGGACTCGACAGGCTCTGGTTTCTAAAACCATATAGTCTTCGATACCCCGTGGGGAAAACAAAGTCCATAGCTGGCGAGTTGTAACCTTGTTTCACCACTCCCCTGATGCGCGGAACGACAAACAGAGCGCAGTACTCACGATTTACCCATGATCAAATAGACTTCCCACACACTATCAAAGATATGCAAAGTAACTCTTGGCCTTTACAGGGACAAGCAAGGCTCAGCGCTCCAAAATGGTATGCGACGGCGGTGACAAGACGGAATCGCGGAAGGCGCGGGGTAAAATGAGGCTTGGTTTGATGAGATCGTGTGCTGCTAGGCCGAGGGAGGGGAGAGCCAAGGAGTATACACGGCTGACAGAGAGGCGATGATATAAGAACAGAATTCGTGTGTAGTAGTAAACTTGAAAGTTGAACGGTTCGGGTTCCAGACGGAGGAATAGACTTGTCGTAGTGTCGTAACTCGTCGTAAGTCTTTCCGGTTGTTGATGGAGTCAAGTCGGCAGTCCGTCGGTCCAGAACAGGTCGTCCGCTTGGCGGGCAGAGCAGGAAGCCCCACTAGGCATGCATCATGGATAATTCAAGCAGGATATTTTTATCATCAGAAGATATCTAGTATTCTTCTACTTCTGATTCTCGAATCCGCGTCTTGATGATTTCCTATCTACAACAGCTCCTGATTAGATCGCGCGCGATGCGGAGATGAATCCCCCTTCAACCCCAGAGCTCATGCGTTGAACAGTCTATAATATATATCTACATTTCGTTATCGTACATCGCCTGCCCCTCTCGAGTCAAATCAATAACCGCGTCAAAGCCCCGTCGTCATTCCTCCGCCATTGCCTCGGTGAATAAGTAGCTTGAAGCTGACCCAAAGATATGTACAACGTCCCGATTGACGTCATTGGCTTGAAAGTGCATGATTGCAGTGGAATATGGATGGTAAGAACCATGCAAGCACGAAGATATCAGCAGTAAGCGCATTGATCAGACGGAATTTTCATGGAAACAAGGCTTTGGAGTCCGAGCATCACATCTGGACCTTTCCATTGTACATATATTCGAGTGTTCGGCAACGGGATCGCTCCTTGGAAGACAAAGCAAGTTGGGCTGATTGATAAATCGGAAGCGCGAACGACCTGCTCAATTGTGACTTCGAATGGCATAAATAAGTTCCGAAGTTTAGTCGACCTTGATCGAGCCGTAGATGCGTTGCACAAACGCCCAGCTGGCGAAGAATCCAATGGAACCTAGAATGATTAGAGACCACCTCACAATAATCCAGGCTGGTTCATGGACAATAATCTTACCTGTTAAGATGAAGACCAGGAAACCGATCAAGGCAGAGTAACCCACATAGAGGACTGCCCCTGTGAGTCCACCAAAGCTCACCCGAGTGATCCAGAAAATGATGGCATTCATGAAAACATAGAAGCCCGTCATACCGGCACCAGCAAAAGCCCTCCAATGCCATCGGTAGTTTTCAGCGCACAGTAAGAAGTAAACCAACAGGACCGTGGTCGCCGCAGTGGTCATGATCATCAGTCCATAACAGAGGAAGAGAAATCCGAACATGTAGTAAATCTTGCTCGTCCACAAAGAAGTCATGATGAAGTACAGCTCCACAAAGATAGCGCCAAACGGCAAGATGCCCGTAAGTAGCAAAGAGGGAATTGTCCGAAGGCTTCCAGTCATTGGAGGAACTTGCCTCGGAATTTGGTTGGTCTTGGTTGGACCTTCGATTGCCTGAAAATGCAGTCAGAAGATGCTCGTTAAAGGCCAAGAAAGGACATACTCGTTGCTTGAAACCAAGCCAGCTGCCTGCCACACTCAGTGGCACACTGATGACGAACCAAATAAGGACCAGAGCAAGCATCGTTGTGAAAGGTACGGCCCCACTAGAGCCCTTGGCCCAGACAAACAGGTTCAACAGGAAAAAGGTACCAAAGATTAGTCCAGGAATCAAGACCGGAGTCAGGATAATGTTGCGCTTCCAAGCCTCGCCGCCGAATGACTTGTATACACGGGCCGAGACATAGCCTCCGACGAAGCCAAAAAGGGTGTAAATGAGGAGGATGGCAGTGGCCAAGAAACCGCGATTGGCTGGCGAAAGAAGACCGAAAAGCGCGAAGACTTTGACAGAGTCAGCATCCCCTTCGCACAACGAGAACATTAGGCAAACCTACCAACTGTCACACCAGTCATCATGAAAAGTTGAGCCCCGTTGCCGACAAGCACACTCAGCAGCAAAGGTGACTTGGGGCATCGGAAGACATCGCCATGAACCAGCTTCCAGCCAGAATCCTCTTGAATTCCATCCTCAATAGCAGCCGACGTGCCATCTAAATCTTCGAGATTGATCATGTCCAGGCGGTTGTAACGGGCGATGTCTTTCTTGAGAGCCCTCAGAAGAATCATGCTCACCATGCCGACCAAGAAAACCACAAATACGGCAGAGTTGATGAGTGAAAACCAATGAATCTTCGGGTCGTAAACGTGCAGGTACTTATCCCAGCGAGTAGCCCAAGGAGTGGGCGACTCACGCCAGTACACGCCATACGTCCAGGTGACTGCAGTCTCGCCATCTTCGCTCAGAATTATACCGGTGTCGTCGCCTGCGCCGCACTCCACTGTGCCATCTTCGAGGACTTTGGCATCACGCCGGGACGCCGGTTGAACGAGCACACCAACAACCCGGTACTTGTCCTTGCTCCCAAATCCTACACGGTGATAGTCAATGACGACATCATAGTGATTGTTTAGCACTGCCTGCCCATCATCATTCAGAGTGCCGAGCGCAAAACCGGGACTGTAGAACTTGGACTGGGTCACTGCGTCCAGATTCAACTGAGCGCCGGGAAGCCCGTCCACCAACCAGTTGATATTATAGCCCTGAGCTATCCTTCTGTTGACAAATTTGGCGCTTCGCGAATCGAACTTGACTTCTCCACAAACAGCCTTGCATGATTCATTCTTGCCCATGAACAACTCAAACGGCGATGTCTGGATTCGGTCACCGAACAGAATGCTACCTAATGATTCGCGAACATCTTTCGGCCCATCTGTCGGACGGCAAAAGTGGAATGCAGTATGATAGTAGTCGTAAGCGAAGACGGAATGCAGCTGCTCGTCTTGTTGCGCTAGTCCCGGGGTAAGATGGTTGACGTAGAGCGGCACAGCTTGTCCTTCATCGTACGAAGTTGGTGCTACACCAGGTAGGTAAAAGGCTGCGGATAACGAAGGCGCTGTCAGAAGAAGAGTACATATCGGTAACCGTTTGTCGAGCCGCATATTGGGCGTTTTCGGAGGAAAAGGGGACAATCAGCTCAGGTGTGTCGGTCTGGAATAAACGAGCGAGGCCTAAAGCGGATAAAGATGGCTCATAAAGTACTCGGATTGAACTACAGATTGAACCACTTGCGCACGTGAAGATGAGGCCACACTCCGAAGATCACAGGCGATAGAGGGAGCCAGCAGGCTGAGAAGATTACCAATTCTTGGGGAAGCTGGAGAATAATAGAGCAGTGGTTACGAGCTTGCATTACCTGGACTTACCGCAGGGCCAGCTAATCAGCGGTCTTGGCACACGTGATAGCTGCCAGACCATCAATCAACCGGCTAATCATCACGTGCCGATAAGATTTAGATGGTTGAAAAATTTCCCTCAAGATCTTTTACCGCAGTCTAAAGAAAGACGCAGGCTATCCACCTCACAATGGCGACAGCGGCGGCTCAAACGGAGCCCTCAGGCCTAGAGAATATTTCTACGTTACTGGAGAACCTCACCAGCTGTTTGTCGAGCACCGGGTCGTCCCTTCCGAAAGCAACACGAGAATCACCGGCCGACGTCTCCATCGAACCTCCTCACGATGGCATATCGCTTCTTGACACCAAAAGCGACCTGTTACTATCCTATCTACACAACCTTGTTTTCCTCGTCATTTTTCAGTTGAGAGAGGTGGCCCCTTCGGAGTCGAAGGCAGAAGATAATGGAAACTCGTCACTGCGCGAAGAAATCGTCAGAAAACTTACCGAGCTCCGGGTGTATCTGGACAGAGGTGTTCGGCCTCTGGAGGGCCGCCTGAAGTACCAGGTTGATAAAGTCATCAAGGCTGCAGAGGACGCTGACAGAGCCGAGCGCGGTGCCCACCCTGCTACAAAGAGCAAGGCAAAGAATGCGAAATCTGGTAGCAACAACGAATCCGGCTCGGAAGAGAGCTCCGGCGACAGTGAGAGCGATGGTGAAGGAGAAGACGAAGAGGAGGATATTGATGAGATGGCTTACCGGCCGAATATTTCTGCCTTCTCGAAGGGAGTAAAGCCGGACGCCCAGACAGAAGAGAAGACAGACAAGAAAGTGTCAGGGGACGGTATCTATCGGCCTCCGAGAATCATGCCAACTGCACTTCCCACAACCGACCGCAAAGAGCAGAGGGACCGCCGTCCGCGCAGATCAAATGTCATTGACGAGTTTGTCAGCGCTGAAATGTCGGCTGCCCCCATGGCAGAGCCCAGCATCGGTAGCACGATTGTACAAGGGGGAAGGCATTCGAAGACCAGAAAGGAGAGAGAGCTCGAGGCCGAACGTAATACATATGAAGAAACCAACTTCGTGCGATTGGCCAAGGAGAGCAAGAAGGAGAGAGCCAAGCGACGCGGTCAGGGCAAGGAGAGCACCTTCGGTGGTGAAGAATGGAAAGGTCTTACCGAGGGTGCAGACCGGATCGCAAAGCTCACGCGCAGGGCCAAAGGAAGTGGCAGCGCACTGGAGAAGAGTCGGAAGCGGAAACTTAATGACGATGGCCCACGCAGCGATGGCGCGGCAGTGGGTCAGATCTTTGAGAAGCGTCGGAAGAAGGTTGATAGCTGGAAACGGTCTTAGATGTACATATTTGGCATTATGGATATGGTCCTGGAGTTTTGTTTACAAGGCAACTGGCATTTCACCGATACCATCAAAAGTTGATCGATTATATATTTTGCCGCCTGTGCGAATTGCAATCGGAGCATCTTTGAAGCCTACCTCAACTCTTCTCCAGCACTAATCATTGATCTCAGTCATTCATGATGTCTATAAATGGTTATGTAGATCAGATTTGCCGATGCTCAAATGTCGCGTTGCATTTTCACATGCGTCGGACAGCAATGACATCATCGCCATTTCGGCTTCAGGAACAGGGGAACAGCCTAACAGGGCCAAGTTAATCAATCAGAAGCCCATCCATTTCACTTATCCTCAGTTACTTTTCAACTTCGAGAGGGTACATTATACTTCGAAGGAAGACTTAGGAAGATGGAAAACCCAGGTCAGCGCCAATAGCGACCAAAAATCTTATCATAATGGCCAACTGATCTAATATGACAATGCAGTGTCAGAGATACCGACTGTTATCAAGCTGCTGATAGAGTCACCACCATCAGTTCAGCAGGCAACGATAGAGAAATACTTCACACCATCAGCAGCCTTTGTACATCCCTTCTGCCGGGTCTCGAGTTATGATGGCAGCCGCTGGGCCATCATCAAGATCTTCCAATGGTACAAGATCATGTCGCCTCGAATTGAGCACCAGGTTCATTCAATAGGCAAGCGTTTATATCAGATACTGACCTTGCGGGTTGAGTTGCTAACAGTCTACAGCCTATGATGAAAGCCATCTCACTCTCTATATCACCCTGTCACAGATCTTTTCAATATGGGTGGTCCCATTCCACGTCTCCCCAGTCAAACTCACCACGGTCATCAACCTTACCACGCATTCTGGGGTCCAGAAGCCCTCGATCAACGGGGACCACACCCTCTACTACATCGCCAAGCAAGAGGATCTGTACCAGGTCTCGGAATGGATCAAGTTTGTGGTTCCCCATGTAGGGCATCTCTTTGTTCTTGCTTTTCAATCCTTTGCGACTCTCTTCTGCATGCTTGGTGTTGTCGTCTTCTATCCTATCTTGTGGTTGGAGGAGAGACGGGTTATTCCTTACAAGATGTTGCGTAAGGGGAACATTGTGTATAATATTGAGAGAAAGATACCAGAGATTAAGAAAGATTGAGTGGAGCTCTTAGAGGAGGTCATGAATTTGGCATTGTTTGGTTAGGTATGAATTTGGCTTTGTTTGGTTATTACCTCCTCGAGGTCCCTGTGAGCATCGATACCATTGATAAATTTGTTATTAGAGCTTTTGGGCAGCTGTTAGCTTCTTGGCTACGCTCCCTTCTTGCTAGCTGATCTGCTCTAGAAAGACCTAAGGGACAATAGTTCCCTTCTTCGCACAAGCTGGCGTATACCTGCCTTCTGCAGATTCCATCAACACCTTTCAGTCCCGTCTGAGACGGTCCTTCCAGTGGATCTGGTTAAGGCCAATCCTCTTGAACGCAAGTCCATAGTTGGCTCCAATAGAGCACAGGTTTGCTGGTAGGACAATAGCGTCGTTAACCGTGTTACTCAGACTGCCGAATCACAAATCTGTAAGAGTGAAGTTTGGTCGAAAGATATATTCACACTTTACTTGCCAGAGCTGAAGAGTGAACGAGCGGGGACACCGTATTCGAGGGCGACCACGCATTATAGTTAGGACAATATGGGCTGCTTTGAGTGTATCTTAAACCAATCTTGGAGCTGATAATCACGACCTCATCGGACATGGGATTAGCTAAGTGCTCGATCAAAATTGAGAAGGTGTTTATATCTTTTATCCCGTAAGCTTGAGAAGATTAATGAGGGAGATTACCATATCGAACATAAGTGCCATTTTTCATATGTGCTGTCTACAGTGAATATAAGCAGATTTTAAGATGAGAAACAGAGTCGTGGTATGTATCATGATGGAGATGGAACACCTTCCGGCAACATCCAGTTCAAGGGTCATGCTTGCTGCATGGTGGAATCAAAAGCATACACAGGTTAATGCTGCTTTCTCAACTGTTGCCGAAACGATTCTTCTTGCCTGACTACCTCCAGAGGAAGCGTACGACCAATGCCAAAGAGCACGAATGGGGCCCACTTCCAGCGGAAGGGGTTGACAAGAATTACGAAGATGTACCAATAGATCAATTCGGCGTAAGTGAAGAAGTCAAAAGCGCCTGTCGGAGCCAGCCGTTTCATCAACCGCGTAAAGTCGATCCAGGTCTTCATCCGAGCTTCCGTCGGCCGCGATAGAGGATCAACCAAGAACATCAGCAGGAAGCGCGTGTAGATACCAATGTGCATGTTTCCCACAGTGCCGATGGCATTGACGTAGGTACTGTTGTTGGCGCAGATGCTCGGATACTTTGGAGGGAAGACCTGAAGATACCAGCTGGGTGGGCCGTATGGGTCTTCGAAACAATCGTCCGGCAGGAAGTTTAGCGATGGACGCTTGAAGCCCGTTGCCAGGATGATCACATCTCCAGGAACAACCGATTCGTGCCCGGGCCCTCCCTTGGGGACTCCTCGTGAACGGTGATTGAACATGACGCCGTCCTCCGTGAGAGAGACAATATCTCCGCGTAGCCAGCGTGCTTTACCCTTGCGGATTTGGTCAAAGAGCTCGGAGTTGGCCATGGGAGTTTCAGTGTAGAGACCGCTTGACGGGGCAATGTCCTGGAGATCGCGATAGAAAAGCTTGTGTAGCAGCCATTCCGGTATCCATGACAAGAATGTCTCCTGTCCAAAGACGTTCATGGCTAGCAGCGACTGGACGAATACGTTGCGCGGGATAATCCACTTATCGGACCGTGACAGGACGTCAATCTCGCTCGCCTTTGACTTGACCGCAAATTCCAGCGCTTCAATGGCACTAGCGCCACCGCCAATGATGAGCACCTTCTTGCCCTCGACGTCTTTCCCATCGAGCTCAGAAGAATGGAAAATCTTGCCGTTGAAGCGGTCTTGATCCGGAAGAGGCGGCATCTTTGGATCACCGCAAACACCAACAGACGCGATCACGCCATCAAAGCGTCCGTACTCTTCCTCATTGTGGTTAATGATCCATTTTCCATCTTTCGTCTGTTTGATAGACGTAACTGGAGTGTCGAAAACGGTACGCTTCTGAAGGCCATAGCGTTTCCACACGTCAACGATCTGCTCGCGGATTTCCTGTTGCGAGGGATAGGCGGTAGTGTATTTCACTGATGGATGGAATCTGTACATTATACTATGAACCTGCAAGGATGAGGTGGAGTTGACGCGCTGGATGTGATGCATTAGCAGATTTCGAACCAAGTTCATGGAGAGAATAACGTACACTCCAGATACCTCCCAGTCCTTTATCTTTGGGACGGGCTTCAAATAATTGCACATCGAATCCATGTCCGATGCAGTGCGCCGCAGACGAGACTCCAGTCAAGCCGGCACCAATGACAGCCACTCTTTTCTTGGGAAGACCATTGGCAGTTGATGCTGGAGGCGGTGGCGCAGGAGAGAAAACCCACGTGAGGATGCTCTGGAATAGCATATAGAAAAAGCTAAACACCATGAGGAAAGGATGGGTGAAGAAGTCCACAACTGTGGACATGGCTTTTGATTGAGCCATAGAAGAAGAACACTCAGTCGACCTCTAGGAATGTTGCGACTTTGTTTCTATCACAGATATGAGATATAGCGGAGACCAACACCTACTGACCACTTGAACGACGGTAGAGGGAACCTCACGTAGGAGGAAGTAGGAAAAGCGAAGGTGATACAGAGAATTGTTTACAAGAAGGAAATAAGCAGGGAGTTGGACTTCTTTTTCAACTGAATTTTGAGCCAGGTGTTGCCCTGGTGGTGGTAGTCCAAGCATGACGTAGGTGAGTGGACCGCATTCATGTGAAAGTGGACGAGGGAAAGCAATGTCTGCTGCTTGCCTGTGATTGTGCTCGTCCTACAACGCCAGCATCATAGTTTCGCAAGATATTGCATGGCTGTGTTATTTTCATAGAATCTGACAGCGTCTCGACAATACTGACCCGAGGTAGGCAAACAATGAACATTTATCTCACCGAATCGAGGGGACGACTCGCCATGATAACAAGTTCACCAGACCACCAGGTACCAGATCACCACAAGGTAGTCCTAAGCACTCTGATCAATGACCCAAATCTCGTTTCGTGCTACAGAAATGCACGTCCTGAAATCGTGATATTCTGAAATATGGCAAGCAAGAGGTCTTTGGCGAGCCCCGCTTCGAAAGAGCAGGGATCAAACCTGAGACACCTATATTTCATATTCGTTGTCCCGGGAGAAAGCATAAAGGTGTACACACACAACGTGGTCGAGACTCTGATGCTCTGCTTGTGGGTTATAAAGTCATTCTCTAGCAAGCTTTGTAGCGCCAACGCTTGATATTAAGGTAGGCCTTTGGTAATCTCTAGGGGCGCTGTGCCTGTGGTAACAGGTGATTAGTAAGTTGTTTAGATTAAGCTTAAGCTTCCCCTAGGACCCCTACAATATTCTCCGTTCTCCGTACCTCTCTGCATTGCTGAAGTCTTTGAGGTACTACTCAGAAATATGTAGGACAAACATCATGCGATTCCTTTTTATCAGCTACAGAGTACTCAGTAGTGAGTTATTATTTGAGTCAAATGGTGTGGAGTTCATATATCCATCGCAAATTCCATCATCTCTCATCAATGGCCCGAGCCACCATTCCCAGAGCAAATCGAAAGCCTCAACATGGCAGCCAAAAGGATGCCTTACCAGACAATCCCAGATGAATAGCTCCTTCGAATTCTGGAATTCTCTACCCCAGGCAACTCACCTGATGTGGCTTCCCTTTTGCTTCAGTTTTGACGGCTGTATCACCTGTGTGACATTCTAACTGCCGCAATTACGGCCGTGTGAAGCTACAAGAGACCCTCTTCAAAGTGTTTGCTCGGTTCTGAAAACAACCAGACTCGCTCATAGGTTTGCTATCTTGAGTGAAATTGATCGCCATCCTCAGGTTATGGATATGTGCAGTCCTATGAACCTATACCACCACAGAATGCAGTAACTGGCGAGACCCGCGCAACACGAGGATACCTTTGGGCAGAGGGATACCGATGATGAGTGGACGGACCACGAGTATCAATAGGTCTGAAGTGTATCTTGAAGTCCCATAGACTTGGTTGTTCCCTATTCTCTGTGCTCTGCCTGAATAATCATCGCTGTAACTAGAACTGCCATGTTGAATACAGGGATTGTAGCCCAATGATAAAGTCTCACTTCCTCTCTACTTTCTGAAGTGCGAGCGGATCATTTATTACCTGAACGATTATAGATGCTAAGGGTGCGGTCGCTGTAGAGGCTCCTAAAACAAACAGTCACCTAGGTCCTTATCTAGCAGTCGTCGGCGGTTGTTATCGCCTCTTCCGCCCGCCACAAAGAGCTTAAACTCCGAAGCTTCTTCCGCTTCTTTCGCGTCGTCAAGTCTCTGCCCGCGAAGACACCCTCAACCACATCATTTGCGCGGCTTACGATCTCAATTCATTCTCTGTACAGTGAGAATAATGTGCTCTTATCGATAATTATTACTCTCCTCGCAGACCGTACGCTCGCAGACCCCCCATGACCGCCAAAAACTTGAAAATATCCACCACCTTTCCGACGTAAACTATTCCTCCTATTGCTGCTTCTGGCGACTGCAAACTATGGCGGGCCAGGGCACTCCTGTGTTGGATCGATTCCTAGCTGGAATCACTGAGCTTGTGAAAGAGCGCGATGGAGCCAAGCTCCAGGATTTCTTGCAGATCGAACCTCCTCTCCCCGACGTGTACCGACAGATGGTGGACGAGCTGCGGCAACAGTATCCCAGCGGATCGCCAAAAGAAGCAAACCTGTTACGACGATGCGAAGAGGTTGTGCAGCGCACCAAAGGAGCTAGCTCGTGGGCGGCGTTCCCTATCTTCATGAAGCTGTATTTCAGTTTTCTTCGCGATGTCAATGTCGACAATCTCCTCGAGACGTATAACCTGCTCAAGGGACTTCTCAAGTAAGTCGCCGTCTATTCTCCGCCTACACGACCGTTTTTTCTGGATTCCGATCAATAGAGAGCCTCTGGCCGACATTCCGCTTTCGTGACGCGATGACTGATTCGTACATTTTTGAACCAAACAGCCAATGCGTCATAGCTCTCGGCGACAGTCAAATGGGTGTTATAGTGCTACCGACCGTCCTTTATTTGTCCAAAGTCCTTGCGAAGTTAGCAATGGGTCTAGACCGTCGGCCAGAATTGATCGCACACTTGTTGAGGCAGGAGGGTGGTTCCAACCAGGAAGAGAGCGTTGAGAAAGTCACCCTTGTGGAGCGGTCTGCAAACGTTGTCCGTGAAGCCTTCATCAAGTGTCTTACCGATCGTAGCGGCACCCCAGGGATTCATGGGAAGCCTGAGGGCAAGCGAGTAGGCATCTATCTTATGGCCAATCTGTGCTTGAAACTACTTTTTCAGGTATGCATTTATCCTTCGCATACAGTTCATCGCTATCGATTACGCATCATCTAAACAATCATACAGTGCGGCAAGCTGCGAAACGCCGAACAAATGTTCGCCAGCATCAGTGCCCAGTCACCGCCTCTGAAATACTTCCCGGCTTCTCAACGAGTTACTTATCTATACTACCTGGGACGATATTTGTTTTCCAACAACCTCTTCTATCCTGCACAGATCGCGTTGCACGCTGGCTACGACCAGTGTCACCGCCAGGCTGTCAGTCAGAAACGCATGATTCTCACCTACCTTATCCCATGCAACATCATCATGGGCCGCTTCCCTTCAATGCAACTCTTGCAAAAACCAGAATGTGAAGGACTCGCTGAGCGATTCATCCCAATTTGCCAATTGATCGTTCGTGGGGACTACATTGCCTTCCGAGAGCATCTTGCAGTAGACTCGCCAACGACTGAATGGTATGCTAAGCGAGGCATCTTGCTTCCTTTGCGGAATCGATGTGAGATTCTAGTATGGCGGTCATTAGCACGTAAGGTCTTTATTCATGGTGGCTACCATGGGGACCCTCAAGGGCAATCCCGCGGACCGCCGCCCTATCTTTATTTGAGCAAACTGGAAACGGCTGTGCGGTGGCTGCAATCGCAACATACTCAGGCATCTCTCGGAGCTATCGGAGTTGTACAACCCAGCAGGGCGCAGGACGCAAAGGCTGGTAGCAATAGCTCCGGGTCACAGATCGTCTTCAAGATATTGGATCCGGACTTTGTCGGAGTGAGCGGCGTGGACGCCGGTGAACTGGAGTCTACCGCTACGTTGCGATCCAAGTATGGAGATTACCTAGCTCCGGACGGTTACTTTGACGCTGTGGGTCAATGGCAAGACAATCCGACGGGCGCCTTAATAGATGGCGAAATAGATGCAGACTACAGTGAATTTGAGCTAGATCCGTACGCTCATCACCTAGACCAAGGACAAGAAAAGCCATCAGCTATGATGCGCGAGCTCGAGTCCATTCTTGCGTCGCTTCTGACTCAAGGTCTCATGCGCGGATACCTTACTCACAGAAATCCCCGGTTTGCGATTCCTGGCGCACGACTTCGTGGTGCCTTACCTACTGGATTTCCAAATGTCTGGCAAACCATCTCTGCACGGGAAAGCGAAGATGATACTGTGCCTGGATGGGTACAGCCCCCACCACCGATGGCATCTCAGTTTGCTGCCGCTGCTGCCGGCGGCGGCGGGAGAGTCGTGAACTTGTCCGGTGCGCGCCCAGTTGGAGTTCAATGATTCTTTTGAAAGGATGGCTGCGAGGATGCCTAGCAACGAGGTGAAACACGGCGAGAATTGCTGCAGAGCACAGGGTGCGTGATCGTTGTGATAGCCTCTGTCGGACGGTTCAACGATCCTATGTGTGTTGCGCCTGCATCGAAGATCATTATATTTTATGAAACTCGCATTGTTCAAAACACCATTCGGCCGCGGAATGGGACTGTTGCTGGCCTGCACTGCGTTAGTCGATCCACCACGGACTAATTCGGTAGCCTAGTTGGTGTGGGTACGGTCCTATTCCTCTACGTCACCACCCGCTCTCCCCAATGTCTCAGTCCTAGTCATCACAACATGGATGATCACAACGAGGCCGTAGCGACCATTGCAGGTCAGGTCAGAAAATTCTATAGTCGCCAAGAACCCTTTCGCATCTATCATGGCTCGACTAATAGCACACGGCAGTCTCAACATGATCACAACAACACCATCAACACCGCACATCTAAATCATGTCATACGCACCGATTGCGAAGCCCAAACCGTGCTGGTCGAACCCAATGTCCCTATGGACCATCTTGTGCAGGCCACTCTGGCTGCTGGCCTGGTCCCTCTTGTTGTGATGGAGTTTCCTGGTATCACGGCTGGGGGAGGTTTTTCCGGGACATCCGGCGAAAGCAGCTCTTTTCGACACGGCTTCTTCGATGCCACTGTAAATTGGATCGAGATAGTCCTGCCGAACGGTGAGATACGAATTGCGTCGAAAAACACGGATCCCGATCTCTTCTGGGGCGCTGCGTCGGCATTCGGCACTCTGGGTGTCGTCACATTGCTCGAGGTACAATGTCAACAGGCCATACCTTATGTCGAGCTAAAGTACCAGTCCACCTCATGCATGGATAATGCCATGGACATCTTCCGCACAGCGGCTGCAGATCCGCAGACCGATTACCTCGACGGGATCGTCTTCGCCAAGGATCAGATCGTCGTGTGTATCGGACGGCTGACCGATTCTTTGCCTCCAAACACCAAACCGCAACGCTTCACTGGCTCCCGGGATCCGTGGTTCTATCTCCATGCACAGAAACGTGCCAAGTCACGTTCAAGCAAACCAGACTACGTCCCCTTGACAGACTACCTTTTCCGCTACGACCGGGGCGGGTTCTGGGTTGCCCGGTACGCCTATTCATACTTCCTAGTTCCCTTCAACCGTCTCACACGCTACATTCTCGACTATTTCATGCACACGCGGGTGATGTACCACGCTCTCCACGAGAGCGGACACTCCAAGCGGTACATCATCCAAGACGTGGCGGTACCATACGCCGCAACAACCAAGTTCCTCGACTGGCTAGACCAGAAACAGAACTTTGGCGCATACCCCATCTGGCTGTGCCCGCTGCGGCATTCAGAGGGGCTGATGTCACGTACTGATTCGACCAACCCAGTCCAACTATCTACCGATACATCTACCGATGAACAGGACGACAGCTACCTCATGAACTTCGGCCTGTGGGCGCCGTCTCCCTTCCACAGCAACACCGTTGAATTCATCGCGCAGAACCGCCGGCTGGAGGGCAGAGTCCGCGAACTCGGTGGCAAGAAGTGGTTATATGCGCATGCGTACTACACCGAAGATGAATTCTGGTCTATATACGATAAGAAGAAATATGACCGCCTGAGAGAGAGATATCATGCGTCTTATCTGCCGGATCTGTATCAGAAAGTTCGGGTTAGACTTACGGCGCCTGAGGATGGTAAAGGTCGGGTGGGTTGGGGATCTGTCCGAGGTATCGTGTGGAATCTCTGGCCTGTGAGTGGTTTGTATGGTGTCTACAAAGCCTGGAGGGGAGGAGATTACCTGCTCAAGGCAAAGGCAAAAGAGTAGACTTTGAGCCGTGGCTGCTACTTTAGTCATGTTCTCAATTGATCATTGTACACGGACAGTACCAAATGTCAGCATATCATCCATTGGTCATATATCATAAGTCGTACTCTATTGTGCGTAGACAGAAGCAATCATGCTCGCAGAGCCAAGAAGACAATACCCAAAACGATCCAACTACAACGCAGTTATCTAGCCGCACGCAGTCGGGACTACTTCTCAATAACAATGCGCCCCTCAAGTCTGGGCGCAATGCCAGGCGTCCACGCCGGCGTGAACCCCTGTACGTCATCGGGCTCGTTGAGAGTCGTGGGCTCGAACCCAGCGACACGCATCCATTTCCGCACCGCCCGGCGCGCAAGCCGCAGCCGATGCTCTTCCTCCGCGGCCGAGCGGGCGGGCTGGGTGACATAGTTCGTGGTCGGCTGTGGGGAGGTCAAGATGTCCGGGTCCGAATCCGAGTCCGAGTCCATGCTCGTCCCCTCCTCTTCATTCCCGTTTGCTTCAGTTTCCGCGAACCGGCCGTAGAAGTAGTGCTTTGTGCGTCTCAGATTCGGCCGGGAGGGAAGAGGCCGGCTGGGCACCTTCTCGGAGACAGGCGAGAGCTGCGCGGAGGCGGGTTTCAGCCAGCCGTCGCAGTGGAGATTCTGGTGGACCTGCGCCCAATGCCTTGATAGACTCTTGCTCCAGCGCTGCCACTTGCCAAGGATCCGGAGGCTGAGAAAGTACTGGCGGAGGATGGAGCTGATCATCACGCCGTTCTCTTCGTCGACGATCTCTTCCACCTCGCCTCCGGCTGACTGCACGAGAAGCGATGCGAACCCGTCCTTTCCGCGTGCCATGTAGCCCCTCGTCGCGAGGACGTAGCTGCGATCGAACTCGATGGACCGCCCGCCTACCTTGGCCCAGTTGAGGCGCGAGCCAGGCGGTGCAGACGGGTTGAAGCTAAAGGAGATATTCGAAACCTGTGGGAAGCGTCCCTCGAGCGCGGGGAGCTGGCTGACCCCGTTTTCCAGAGCATCCATAAGCGCCGAGCCCTTGAGACGCAGCAAGACCACCGGGTCCTCGAAGGGGAAGCAGTTTAGCAGATCCTTGAGGCGTAGCAGACCGGGCGGGTAAATCTGGTCGCCGCGGATCGTCCCACCGGCCATCATGGCGCAGTCTGCGGCATAGTAGAATCGCATGAGATCGCAGACAAAGTTGCCGAGATTGGACTCTCTCTGACGGACCGTGGAGAAACGCCCGTCGAGCGGACGGACCGTGTATCCAACCGGCTTTTCCAGCTTCGCCTTGAGACTCGAGGTCAACCGGCCTACCAGCGCTACGGTGGCAGGATCTTCGGGAATCGTTCGAACCACATCGCGACGAACGATGTCGAAGTCCCATCCCGATCCATCGGTCTTCCGCCACGCCTCGATATAGCTCAGTTGTTTGAAGTCGGTGCCGGATCGCAAGATATGGGTGTTGTTGATCACCGCATGTCCGTAGAAATGATCATGGCCTCCTAAGATGAGGTCTATCGTGCCAGGTGGAAGGTTCTTCGCTAGTTTATAGTCGTTCGGTTCTCGTTGGTGGGTGACGGCTACGATGATATCCGCGCCCTGTTGGCGCAGTTTCGGTGCCAGCTCTAACGCGGTTTTTGAGGCGGATTTATAGACCAGGTCCGGAGGGAGAGTGTTGACGGTTCCTAGCCTAAGATTGTCAATTTGTCTCCAGACATCATAGGTTCGTTCAATACCTACCATTCTCGCTCACCCAGCCCAATAACGCCAACCTTGAGTCCGTTTGACGATGTCAGCATAACAGTCTTGTCGCAGTTGGCGATCGAGACGTCTGGACCCAGCGCCGGGTCTAGAACATTGGCAAGCAACCAGGGAAACCTGCACTGGCCACGCAAATGCCGAAACTGTGCAACACCGAAATCGAGATCGTGGTTCTGTCAAACCCGCCAGCGTGTCAGCCACGTTACATCAGCGCCACACCCTGAACCTAATGAACTCGTTGTGAAACATGTTCACGTACCCCAACACAAGCTACATCCGTCCCTGCTTTGTTCAGGAACGGTACCATATGTCGCCCTTTGGTGACTGTGCTCTCGAGACTGGGGTTAAAAGCATCGCCGGAGAAGAAGGTCAGGACGTCGGGAAGTCCGGTAAACCGCGGGTGGGAACGATAGTAGTTGATCACGGATTGGAATCGAGAGACACCGCCAACGGGTTCAGCGGAGCCAGCTCTGGGAATGGTCAGCCATCGACATACAGTCGGTGAGGGGACAACCATACTCAACGTGGTACACATCGTTGTAGTGAATCAGACGCAAATCAGGCGTGCCTGTTCTGTTGGAGGAATGTGTGATGGTGAGGCCATCTACTTCGATCGGAGTCATAGTTTCTTATAGGATATAGCGATGTCAAGCAGGAGAGGCGTGGAGAAGAAGAGTGAAAGAGGATCGGAGAGCTGAATGAGATCACGGCAATGCGGGCAATCAGCTCGTGCCGCCTGAGGCATCCAGGCTGCAAGGCACTGCGGAGCTAGCGTTGCCACCACCAATGACAGCAGCTGATCTGCGCGGAGATCAACAGGTCCGTCAGTGGAAACTCCATAGCGCAATCGGTAGTAAACAAATGACGTACTACGAGGATGAAACACCATCGATCGAGTCAGATATATTGTAGTGACCAAAGGTGACTATAGTAACTGAAGGAAATGGTGATGGCCATCAGATTTTGTACAGCGTTTGAATGGGGAGTAGTACATAGTTGATGTCATCATCCAGGAGGACAGTCGCATGGTTGGAGACCACGATTCCCTGAACGCCTCGCCTTATACAGATCAAAACACATAAACAAAACCAACATCCCAAGGTATCCCGATAAAAATCAAGCAAGAAAAGTAGAACTAAAAATGAGAGTTGAGACAAAGCCGATTATACGACTATACTCTTCTTTCAGTCACTGTCCAACGTCTTCTGGTAGCAGCTTCCCGGTCCTTAGACACCGGCGTGCTACCCCAGAGACCACGCTGGGAAAGCGTTCTTTGAGGCAGATTGTTTGACAACGCGGCTGGCTCCTCAGGCTTTGATGCGGAACCGTTTGCCTGACCAGTAACGACGGCATCAGAAGAGATGGTTCTCCGGTCGCCAAAGTTGGGTAAAATATCGTCAGCTTCCTGGATAACAGAGGCCGAGCCCCATAGACCAGTCGATCCCTTTGGCGCTGAAGAGGGGCGCAAAAGGGACCAAGAACGTGACCCGACACCCGCCGAATTTGGGGATGGACCAATCATGAATTGCCCCTGAGAAAGCGAGGGACGCGACGCAAGTCGATGGCGATACATGGAAATCGACGGAGCGACCAGGCTGTTAGGTGAGGACAAGCTGGACGTGGATGTGGGTTGGATTGGATGCACGCTATGACGTAGGTGATCAGTCGAGGCCACAAGTCGTAAACTGTAATCCTTCGTAAGCGAAGCCTTTTCTGACCCAGGGCACGAAAATCGCCCCAGAGGAGCGCCTGACTCAGTTTGCTCGTCCGCATTGTCCTTGAGGACGGACATGGTAAGGGATGCTGTTTTGAAATCCAACAGCACAGGCTCTCCAGTAAGCGCCCCAACCAGGGCATTGCATCCCGCCCCGTGAGTAATCACGATCAGAATGGTGTCGGTCGCATCATCCTCGTCAGCTGGCTGATGCAGATCCCCGTGAATCCCAGGCTGCTGAGAATGTCGCCGCGGTCGGCCAGTCCCGGCACCTTGGTCGTTGTCGCGGTACCAGGAAAGCATTCGCTCCAAGCCAGAACGGAAGCGCGAGTGCATGGCACTCCACTCTTCGCCGTACTCCCCTCCACTGCCCCAGTTCTGGGGCTCACGCATGCTGTCCCACTGGTAGTCAATCTTCACACAGGCGTTGCGCGCGTGCGCAACATATCCTGCAGGGATAGGGTCGGAGGGCGAGATGGCGTAGCTTGGAGTGGGAGGCATGTATGCGCCGTCTGGAATAGGTGGAAGATCCGTGTTGATTTTGCCGAGTATTCTTCTAGCGTGAGGAGTTTCGGCGGACTTGAGACTGTCGTAGCTCCCCGCACGGGTCCGTTGGGACGGAGTGTGGGTAACACCCGAAGAAGGGCCGACATTGGTCATGATTTCATCAACGCGAGTCGCGCTAGGATTTGTGGAACCACCCCAGCCTCCAGGGAAGTAGCCTGTAGGCGGCTTGTTGGCAGTGTCCGCTACGGGAACGACGTCGTCCCCGCGCCGAAGTAACTCGGCTTTGGCAGCAGCGATGAGCCTTTCCGATTTTGGGGGAGGGGTGATCTGGTCAAAATAGTCTGGACTCAACCACTCCCCAAGAAATGCGTCCACGCGCAGAAGACACCGATGATCCTGGGAAGCAGGCATCGGAGGGACAGCTGTGACCGGACTCGAGACAGACTCTCCGCGCGAGTCTGCAGCTGACCCAATAGAGTATCCGTTGGACTGAGTGGAGCTTGAAGCGACTGCGGGATGAACAACCTCGGTATCCGCATAGTGCTGACTGATTCCGGAGCTGACCGCGATGGCAGTCTGCACGCAACGAAGATATGGAGAAGTATGGATTATGAATCTGCGCTTCTTTCTGGGATTCTGGTGCGACGAGGGGAATTTCGGATCGTCTTGTGGTACCACGGACGAAACTGGAGGATGCTCGTCGAATGATTGAAGTAGGTTGACGATTCGAGCTCCGAGCGCGCGGGACTGGAGCCAACCGCCATAGGAGAGGGGAGGGTCATAGGGAGTCGGAGAGGTAAGATGCCAATGTTTGTCGGCAGCATCTAGTCGAGCGCCATGCCTGGAGGTCACAGTGTCAGCAGAACGCTGCTAGATCAAAAGCATGAGGATTCCACCCCTTTCGCCCTTACCTGGCTATAATGATGGCCGCTGGTAGTTTCCCCATGGCAGGCAACCGTCTAACTGAACTTCAGATAAGGAAGGACAGATGAAAGAAGAGGAAGGGACAGAGAAAGAGAGAATTCTTTCTGGTTGTCAAAAAGCCCAGCCAAACTGAGGGGGAAGCTCTCCAGCTGTGCGTCGTGAAGGCCCGGCGGGGTAAATAATGTGACGGATGATGCCTGGTCAAGCCATCAGATCAGAGCATTGCATCTGTTGCATGTTGCATGAGAAACATAATCATAAGATATAGCTATAGCATGAAGATCAGTATTAGAGTATCTGTCATGTCATCCACATTATGCCCAGTACCCTGCATCTAGTAAACAGCAGATATCATTAGAATGACTCTTTTCCTTTTCTCTTTTACCCCAGCTTTATGAGAGAAACAAAATTAACATTTAACTAATCAATAATTCTTCCGCTGGCATGTGATCCTGCTTATGTAAAGCAGGAATGAAGGCACCCATTCTTCTGAGAGGAGGACTGGGACACGAGAGAAAGTCATATTGTCAATATGACTAACAGTAATGTAGACTATAGTGAATGTTCTTCCCCTCTCAATCAAGTGCACAGATCTACAGAGTACGGAAGATCATTATTTGTACGACTTGACGGGAGTAGACCCTGAGTGATGCCTCAGGCACAAGGAGTCATCCAGTTGATAACATGACTCATCTCCAGCAGAAAGGGCTTTCATATACAGATTACGAGTTTCCAGCTTCTTACTCATTCAAACGTCGCAATATGGGTCAATTGGGAAGAATACTCCATACTAGATCAGATCCTAGTCCTTTCACTGTTCAGCGCGTACCGAACGCCTTGCAGCAGACTTATTTAGGCTCATGCGAGGAATCCTTAGCGACACTTTTGGGCCTCACTATTATTCCCTCACCACTGCCATGGAGTAATTTTGTGCGTAGACGTAGTCTATAATAGATGGATAAGGTGATAGACTAATAGCCTCGATTTGAATTCATACCATTGCTTATATTCCTCATGGACGTTGCTCTATATAGATAACAGAACCTGCATGACATACGATAAATGCTCATGCTCATGCTCATGCTTGTACAGCACCCCATCCACCACCACCAGCAGTCATAATTACAAATCGGTCATGGGTGCTCACAGACACGGTATTCTTTCCGCCAATATTCACTCTTCGCTCCACGCCAGTCTCCTGATCCATGGTAACCCACAGATTCATTCCCGGCTGCGCATGTTCTCCACCCTCAAGTCCGTACGGACGATGCACCCGTCGCTCCGAGAGGATAGAGCACTGCATCGGCGCGAGGAACTCAATCTCGCGAACCACGCCGTCCCCGCCGGGATGCAGACCCTTACCGCCCGAGCCCGGGCGCAGGGTAAACTGCCTCAGCAGCGTCGGGTACCGCTTCTCCAAAATCTCTGGATCTGTGATCCGCGTGTTGGTCATGTGCACGTGCACCCCGGACTCGCCGTCCCAGGTTGGCCCGGCGCCGCTGCCTCCCGCGATGGTCTCGTAGTACCCGAAGCCAGGGAGCGTCTCGCCCGTGGCCGGGTCGGTGCGCGCGTTGGTGCCGAACGTGAGATTGTTGCAGCAGCCCTGCGAGGCGGCGCAGGCGCGGAACGCCTTGAGCACGACGTCGGTGATGCGCTGCGAGGTCACGACGTTGCCGCCGACGACGGCGGCGGTCTTGGTTGGGGAGAGGATGCTGGGCGAGGGGACACGGATGTCGATCGGGACCAGACAGCCTTGGTTGAGTGGCACGTCGGCGTTGATCATGCAGCGCAAACAATAAATGATGGCCGAGTGGGTGATGGCGATCGGGGCGTTCCAGCCGCCGTAGACCTCCGGGCCGGTGCCGTCAAAGTCGAAGACGGCCGAGCCGTCGGATTCATTGATGGTGACTTTCAGCTTGATCGGGGTGCCGTCGTCCATGTAGTCGATTGCTTCCAGGGGTTCACCATTGTACTTCTTGTAGAGCCCCTTGAGGAGGTCGCGGACGGCCCTCTCGGCAGTGTGCTGGATGGCGTACATGTACTTCTGGACAGTCTCGACGCCGTACTCGGCGAAAAGACCCTGGATCAGGGAGATACCGCGCGCGTTGGCGGCAATCTGCGCTTTCAGATCCGAGATGTTGTCGCTGACGCATCGTGCTCCCGAGCATCCTTCGTACTGAGCGGGTCCGTCAACCAGAAGTTCCATGATGCGTTTTTCGTCAAAGACGCCGTTGCTGACGATCTTGTCGCCCTCAATAGCCGCTCCTTCTTGCCACAACTCTGTGGATTTGGGAGGCATCGATCCGGGAAGGATGCCTCCAATGTCCGCGTGATGGCCGCGAGATGCCACATAGAACATGATCTCAGTGCCACCGGGGCGGTCAAAGACTGGCGTAATAACCTGAGGATGTCAGTACATCAATAGCATTTGCGGGTGGAATTAGTAGCGTACCGTTATGTCTGGCAAGTGAGTTCCACCACAGCTGGGGTGGTTGGCAACGAGAACGTCGCCGTCTTTCAGATTTCCCAACCATTTCTGGTGCTGATACCGGACGGCAAACTGCATAGAGCCCAGATGAACAGGGACATGAGGCGCATTGGCGACTAGCCCTCCATCAGGAGAGAACAAAGCGCAGGAGAAGTCCAGACGCTCCTTGATGTTGGTCGACACCGAGGTCTTCTGGAGGGTCCGGCCCATCTGCTCGGCGATGGACATGAAACGATGGCCGAAGATGCTGAGCCGGATGGGATCGATGTTGGATGACTCATCGTTGGCGGCAGACGCATCGGTCTTGGTATCCTTAAGATCAATTACGACGCACGTCTCCAGAATGCTTGCAACAGCGCTGGGTACGACAACAATGGTCTGTGTCTTGTCGATGATGATGGCAGGTCCATGTACACGAGTGCTCTTCTCGAGCTTATCGAGCAGATAGACTGGGGTGTCGATGCGGCTAGAGTGGCCATCAAAGTACGCCTTGGTCAGGTTGTCAGGCGAACGACTGACGTCTTTCAAAGACGCCTCCTTCAGCTGGACTAGTGGGCTCTTTTCCGTCCGCACTTTGGAAGACGCAGTCGTACGCACGCGGATGTCATCAACGAGAACGGCTCGCTCCGAGTTGAATCCGAATTCTCGGCGATGACGCTCTCGGAATTGGTCCAGGAAACCAGAGTCCTCCTCCGGCTTCAAGATCATCAAGCTGGTGTCTGATCCTTCATATCGCATGTTGAGGTACAGTTCATGATGGACCTGATCGGCACGGAAGCCTTGTGTCTGCATCTCCTCGGTAGCAGCTTTGGTCATGGCGTCGAACCGTTTCTGCAGCGTCGACTGCGAGGCGTGGTAGTCAGCAGAGACCGGCTCCTGAGACTCCTTGACGACTTCAGCCAAGGCCAGGCCGTAGGCGGACAAGACGGAGGAGTATTTGTGGATGATGATGCGGGAGATTCCAAGGGATGCGGCAACGGAGCAGGCGTGCTGGCCACCAGCACCACCAAAGCAAGCCAGATGATGAGAAGCAGTTTCATAACCGCGAGCCTCGGTCAGATTCCGAATAGGGCGAGCCATGGACTCATCCGCCACCTTCAAGAAACCCAAGGCGATCTCTTCCGGCGTATACTCTGACTGGCCCTTTTCTCTCCTTTCGGTGTTGATCTTCTCCGTGAGTTCGTTGAATAGCTTCGTAGTGGCCTCCAGGTCAAGCGGCTGGTCCTCGTTCGGACCAAAGATGTGTGGGAAGTATTCCGGCAGCAGGCGACCGAGGAATAGATTGGCGTCCGTCACAGTCAGAGGACCACCCTTGCGATAACAAGCCGGACCAGGGTGGGCCGAAGCAGACTCAGGCCCGACGTAGAACAGACCGTTCCGCCAGGTGAGGATGGAGCCACCGCCGGCTGCCACAGTGTTGATGTCGAGTTGAGGGGATTGGATGAGAACGCCAGCGACCTTGGATCCGAAAACATGCTCCAGATGGCCGGCAAAGCGCGAAACGTCGGTGGATGTGCCGCCCATGTCGAAACCAATGACGGGAATCTTCTCAGTGGGATCGTAGCTGGTGGCTGCGAAACCGACCACCCCAGCTGCCGGTCCAGACAGAATCGCCTTCAGCCCGCTGAAGCGGCGAAAGTCGACCAGGCCACCGTCGGATTGCATAAATTCGAATCGACACTCTCTCTGTTGTTCCAGACCCCCTTCGAAGGCGGCCGAGATGGAATCAATGTATGTTTTGATGACTGGTGTGAGGTAGGCATCGGCTGCGGCCGACATCCCTCGAGGCACGACCTTGATCATGGGTTGTAACTTGGAAGACAGGGTGACGGAGAACCCCATGCTCTCCGCCAGCTCGCCGATCAGGCGCTCATGCTCTGGATATGCGTATGAATGAACCAGCGCCACGGACAATGACTGATACCCCTGCTCCTTCAGTCTCTGAAGCTCCACTCGAACGGCATCGAGATCCAGCTCCTGGACCACACGGAACTTCTCGCCTGTCACGCCTTCGACAATGCGGGCGCCGGGGAAGCAGTCCTTGTCAGCAGACGGATGGCAGGGCACGACACGCTCATTAACCTCCACCACGCCTTCTGGCAAGACACCAGGCCTGGCCATCGTCAAGTCAAAAATGTTGGGACGCGATTGATCGCCAATCTTCAAGAGATCTCGGAAGCCTTTCGTTGTAAAGAGCACGGATCGCGCACCTTTCCTTTCGAGTAAGGCATTTGTAGCAACTGTCGTCCCCATTCGCAAGCAGCCGATGCGGTCTAGCTTCAATGGCTGTCCTCGAGGGTGAGGCTCGCCAGTGACCAGCTCGAGGATCTGACGGACACCTTCCGTAGGGGCATCCTCATAGTGACCGGGATCGACAGAAAGGAGCTTGAGAATGATATCTGGACGACCAGGTACAATGGCATGGACATCGGTGAAAGTACCACCGCGGTCAATGGAAATGGTGATCTTCCCTGATTCTTCCTCCATCTTGTCTGTGTGCGGGGAGATGATGTAAGAGCTTGAGAGGATGGAGGGGGGAAATATGTATACGCTGAGCCAACGGGGGGTATCACTGATTTATAATATGCCACACTAGTTTGCTTATTCTCCAACTTTACAACTGCCGAAAAAGACCATCACTGATAACGACATTGGTGAGATCCAGGGCCGATCCGACTGGTTCTCCGCCCCATTATTCGTGCTGCTATCTCCGAAACGTCGATGCGGGCGCTGGGACGAGGTCACGTGTCGGCCCGATGGTCGGCGCGTCGGGAGCAGCGGCCCGATGCTCCCGGTCAATGGCGATAGAGAACAATATGACTGGTGTGGAAGATGGAGGCAATAAGGGGGATGAGTGAGATTCAAATAGGTACCAGTGTTAGTATTTGAGAGGCTCTATGGCCCTGGCTCAAGGTTGTGTCTTGCACTATCTGGGTGCGGTGATCAATAATCAGACGATGTCTTATAAGATGAAGTTACTAATATATATCTTGCTCGTAGAGTATGATATCGCCCTGTTCTGCACATTTATGCTTCTTCAACTTAGTAATCTTGATAAGTTGGGGGTCAATAATGGCTAGAAAAAGTTCTATTGCAAAGACTCGATATGTGCATTTGGAAGATTCCGTCACTAACATGACAGACTAGCTATATGGTGCAACGTTGATAGAGGAGTCCATTGCCGAGAACAATTCAATCAGTATTGCCTTCTCAAAGTATTCTCGATCCAGTCAGTGTCCATATCAATATCGATCTGGCCAAGAACTTCTTCCCACAATCCTGGATCGTCATTGATATCAAGGTTGAACGTGATATGCTGCTGGGACAGCCAATCTGATGGACCAACCCTTGTATCCTCGGTGTTCCCAGGAGGGCTGCGCTGCTGAGAGCTCGTAGGTGTCACAGGAGCATTGAAATCAACTTGCTCCCCGGACAGTCGACTGGATCCAATAGACGCTCGAAGTTCTAGCAGTAAGGAGTGACGAGAGCCTAGGTAGGTATTCCCTCGATCTGCCATGCTGCGCAACAGATTCAATGCTATATCCATTGTTCTCGCATTTGTCTCATTGTGCGGAAAGACCGCATTGACCATCACCAGCAACAGAGCGGCAGAGAAGATGTACTCGCCATCCAAGTAGCCGTAGGTTGCTGACAATTCATGATGAGCATCGAGTTCGGCTTGAGAGGGAATATACGAGACGTACCGACTAAATTGTGCCTGGCTGCAGCATCCATGATGAGCGTCGTGGCTCGAGCTGCGGTAATGCAGCTGTCAATAACGGCAACTATGTTTTGCGACAGGCCTTCTTTCCAGTCATTTGCAGCAGATCCTCTAGTCTCTGCATCCAGTCGCCTTTGGATTACATAGAATACTAGAGGTCTGGCAGTCATATTGATGCATGAATAAAAGTGAAGGAATATGGAGACTGATTCGCGATTGATATGCGTATCTAGTGTGGTAAAGTCAATGCGTAAGCGATCTGGCACTTTTCGGAGCCAGTCAGAAAGTTCATTTGTAATGCTCTGTACGGATGCCAGGAGATTAGAGCCGGATCGAGGCTTCTTGCGGTAGATCTCTATATCCGTGTCAGCATGGCTATTGAACAGCCCAGTCGAGGAGCTCGCCTTCTCCAATTCTGCCTAGAATCCGAGACAGTTGGGTGTAATGAGTGAGAACGACGGACGGCCACGGAACTCCTGTAGAACCGCCCTATGAAAGTTAGCAAAGAGTCATTCTCAATGGCGGAAAAGAAAAAAGATAGAGAACGAGTTTCAGGAGTCATACTTCAGGTATAGGCCACATTGTACCGATGTCTTCATCCTGGATAGTGATTGGATTCCCGGATTTGACGGAAAGTAACCTGCAACATGTCAGTATGCCGTCCCGAGAAGATGCATGCAGCAGTACCTGTCAAGACTATATACAGACCACCAGGCTCGCCGACGTCGATAGCGATCTGCATCACTTACATCGGGATGCGACACCTCCTGATGGAGCCCTAGAGAGATAGCCATGCGAAGCGCGAGGCCAATCTCCAATTCATTGTCAGCGGATATCAATGACATTAAAATGAAGGAATGCTTACGTATAGAAAAGCAGCATCACGACGGTTCAGATTCTGCATGTAATAAGCAACATAGCACAAGACTTCGACGAAGAATATCGAGCCTTCCTCATGAATGTCTGGCAGAAAACGCAAGGCATGCTTAAAGTACTTGAAGCCAGGCGGGCCATCGTCTCCAGACCACTGGTTCACTGAATACATCAGCCCGTAGGAAATGACAAGCAGGACTTGACAATAAACAAGACACGACTCTCGGTTTGAGAAGTCAGGAGGGTGATGATAGACGATATTGAGTCGTTTTTCGAAATCCTCAGGCTGTATCAGGGAAAATATAGTTCCAATGTAGGCATATTGCACCCAGAACAATCGCTTGGCGAATTCATGTGGTGGCATCTGTGGAAGAGCCCGAGTGACTGAGCGATTCAAAGACGAAGGATCATCGTATAGAGGACGCACGTCCCATGCGAGGTTGGATGACGAAGGATGCAATCGCTTGGCCAGCGTGACTGCCGCAGCAGGGCCAACATAGTCTGAGAGTGGGTTAGCTGACATTATGGATGGTCAATTTATTGCACATACGATGTTCTCCTGATCTATTTAAGAACAGATTATCCGTTCCATTATACCACCAGTCATCCCGGTCATGGGGCGTGCTATCACTCCCGTTGCTATATGGGGTGTGTTGGCTTGGAGTGGAGTGCGATGACAAAGGTGGAAGACTATGGTCTGACCCTTGTCTCGGCCCTCTAGCTTGCGACTGAAGCTGACGCAGGTAGCTGTGTGAGGGATCACTGAGGTTAGCTTCGTGCGCCTTCCAGCCGACATTTCTTGCCTTCGTGTCTCCGCTCCTCTCCTGGTCCGGTAGTTGCTCACCTTTCAGGTACCGACACGCGTTTCTCAGCTTCGGAATATACACATATGTGACCTGCATCTTCGCACGCAGCACAGGGATAGGGTGGAGTGCCAGCACATCGGGTCTTTCTGCCTCGACATCGGTTGCATCTGCCATAGCCGTCAGCTCGGTTCTGCAGAACGTCTGGCGATCATCACGCACGCTATAACTGAACGCGTATTTCCCGACCTGTCTATTGACAGATTCTGCAATCCTCTCCGAGCTTTCCCATGCGCCATTGGGAAGTACCAGTGACTGTCAAAGACAGAACATAATTACCCGGCACCGCCTCCCTGCCGTTGGAGTCAGAAAAACTGGCTTCTCAATAGAGCTGATCTTGTGTCGATTGTCTTCTCCTCAACAATAGGGCCAGGGACAGCTCGGTAAGCTAGGTCAAGAACTTGATTATGTATGCGATTGAGGTTGACGACGACTATACGTTGCAGCGTTGTTGCCGAACCGTCGTCTGACGACCCCACGATGCTCTTCTCCTGATTGGCTCCTTGTAACGGTGTTATGTTGGACACACACTGCAGACCTCGTGGCTGAGATTCTGCTCGTATTTGGCAACCCTTGCAGATTTTTCTCTTATCCCATGGATCAATGAGATATTCTCCAGATTCCCCGCATTAACCTGTTGGCTGCTCGTGGTGTCACGCAGCCTCGTAGCTGATAAGCCGTCGGCCCGATGGAGAATTGGGGCACGACCAATCCACTTGGGGTTCGGGTGAACAGGCTTAACCCAGACAATCAGATAAGACCGAAAGCAATAGCCTGAACTAATTACGTAGTTTCCGGGGGTGGGTGCGACTGCTAAGGCACAGATACTTTAGGCTTACTTGTTTGTCCAGAGAAGAGTAAAGACTGCTCTTAAAGTTTATGAAGCAAAAGATGTCACTATTTTTCCATCAAATCCTCGATGGTCTAACGGTCATGATTTCCGCTTGTCACTCCTGGAGAACGAGCGCGGGAGACCTGGGTTCGACTCCCAGTCGGGGAGATTTCCTTTTTCTTTTTGCCTCTACATGTCTCCGCTAAAAAAATCAAAACATTAAATTTTAAGGGCCTTCTTTCTTCGTCGGCTTGTTAATCCTATCTGCTGGCCCGAAATGCTGCGGGTACACCATTGGGTCTGTAGCAAGAAAAAGGACTGGCCTGGTCAAGCAAATACGTCCGATTGATAATTCTCTTCAGCCGGTTTAATATATTTTGGCCTCCCTGCCTAAGTATCTTTGCGGTTGATTTTCTACAGTTCTATCGAAATTGCACAATCCTACTTACCGTACATACATGGCATGGCCTCTTTAAAATAAATGTATTCGCCGCTGATCCTCTCATGTCGCCAGTCACCCCAGGGACATTGTTGTCTCCACGAGATACATCAATTTGGTTAAAGAGAAAAGCAGAGACCTAATCAAAAATATCTCCCCGACTGGGAGTCGAACCCAGGTCTCCCGCGCTCGTTCTCTAGGAGTGACAAGCGGAAATCATGACCGTTAGACCATCGAGGATTTGATGCCGATGGTGCCCTTTATATGACAATATGAGTCAAAGAAGAGTTTTCTGCAAATACGTCCCACCCATACGCCTCTAGAATCAGTAGGCCGTTCTTATGTGGGTTGAATAACCGATATGACAACGCCTTTCCACGAGTAAAAACAATATTAAGACCTTTATTGCGGTTTGTTGTAGGGGTGTGTATTATGTTAAATGGATTCTCGCTGCCATATCCATCGTTATACTCTGGGAGCATGCGCCTACCGTACAAGAACAACTAAAATAAAATAGGACCTTCTTACAACCCTCTGACATATTCTCGACCATGCGGAGAAACAGATACAAGTAATATCTTCAAGAAAACGAATGCTTTTGTGTCAAATCCTGCAGCACCAGATCTCTTGCACTGTCAGTCTCACCGGTGGCCGCGTATTGGTGATCGGAGGATTCGAGACGCAGCTCTTGAGTAATAGTGATAGCGTCCATACGGTGTGCCCTGTCCTTACTCCTAGAAGCACTAACAGACGAAAGCGGTCCGCTGTCATGCTCATTGAAACCGAGATTCGGGTAACCATTGTATTTGTTCGCATGGCCTCGCGAATGGCTCACCGAACCCAGGAGACCGGGGAATACCCTGGTAACAAGTGGTTTGAGTGGAGGTAGACAGGAGCAGATGATCCCCATATTTAGTTCGATCTGAGACCACACAGCAATGGGACCGTTGTCCTCTGCATAAATAGAGAGCCGATTAGCACATTCCTCCTAGGGTAAGTTGCTGCACTCACTAGTATAATCAGTGGTATGTGTAGCCCTCGTCAAGTAGTTCAGTCGAACCATGCTTGTAACGCAGGCACTATATGTTGTTAGTCGACGCCCTTCTGCATAACACGAGGAGGCTACGAGAGACTTACAATCCTCCAGTTGCAAAGATGAATATCACTCCGATCTTTTGTCGACGCGGTAGCCGGAGACGTGAGAGCACCGGAATAGGCAGCACCAGGACGCAGAGATCGGTTAAAATATTCATTGCAGCATTGAAGAACCACAGGAACCCTTTTGGAATGCAGAGTCCCTGGACCGAAATATCCCAGAAGGAGTTCACAGGTAGACAGTTCAAAACGGCGCTGATGACTGTCCACAGCCCATAAAGAACGATAATGCCGAGAATAATTCTTGCAGCGAGGACAAACTTTGCTGTTGGGAACAACCGTAGATACAGAAAGACGATGGAAGCTTTCGTCAGCGTTAGAGACATGTTGTAGAATGGAATAGAAAGCCACAGGGCCTATGTGAAGAATAGTTAGCAAGAATAAAGCAACATATTTGACTTGGCTGGACAGTCAACAGTTTTCGGGGGTCTAGCTTACTTTCAGTTGGAGCTTTTTTTGTTCATTGGAAAGAGTCGCCATAGGCTGTCCCAACCCATAATGAACTTCTATAGCATCAACAGATTAGTCAAGACAGAAACAATGTGAATAGCGCAGATACAAACGAACCTTGAAGTAAAAAGGCGAATGTACACCAGCCGAAATACTAGTTCAATTAAGCAGCGAACGTGCAAGTGTCAGAAGAGCACATACCAACGCCGCTGCTATCGTGTAGTCGTCCGTTCCAGGACTTTTGATCAACTGAAACCGCGTGAACAGCCTCAGCGCGACGAAAAAAGTCGAGAGAGCACTAAAAGCCGAAGTGGTTGCAATGATGCCCATGACTGTCGTTCCAAGAAACTCGACCCACCTAAGGCGATGGTCTTGAAATGCCCCCAAAGATCATCGTGATGAAACCCCTTGGAGAATAGTATGAGTTCGTGGGGCTCGCGGGCTAATAACATTCTTATTTCTGAGCTGGGTGAACCCATTTGAAGATGCCTGTCCTCTTGCATGGCGCAAACACGGAACTCGCTACGGAAGCACCGAAAATTAGATGGAAACTGACTGTGTTCAAGGGTCTCCGTTTTATGAAATTACCCCCTATGAACACGGAGGTGCCTCCGGGAAAAACGCAAGACCAACTGAGAATTAGGCTGTTCGATATAGCCAGTCCAATCGGAGACGCCAGGAGCATTGTCACTTAGGTTGATTGCTCGCATATACGATATATATGGCTTAATTAAATTAGACCGTCAGATTGGTAGCAACGCCGGTTATTGTCACCGGGTTTGTTCCATCCAAATGGAGTCCGAGTGCCCAAGTGGGCAGTCTAATTCTAGAACGTAGTCTCGCTACCATAGTGACCGGCCTAGAGTCGCTAGATACATGATCTAGTGCCTTGATGAGACAACGACAGGAAGCTAACCTAGCCACGCACGATATTGATTACTGATTACTATCTCTTGGCCTGAGAGCTCGGATTCATACGTCCATTTGTTTTCTCTTATCCTTGATAAATACTCCCCGTACAGAGGCACTGATTTCTGTATCTGAGCGAAATCAATAGGAAGAACACAGCCAGAACCTCCAGTTTCTCCCGTCATCCCTACCATGCGTCTTCTATGGAATAAAGCTGTCATCAGCCTAGGTCTGCCGTTTGGCCTTGTGTCTTCTGCCCTGGCTGCCTCACAATCCCATGGTCAGGTCCTCGCCGATGATTCTCAATTGCTGCCCACCTACGACTATGTAGTTGTAGGAGGAGGGATCTCTGGTCTCACTGTAGCTAACCGTCTCTCGGAGAATACAAGTAAGTAGACCCGCCTGTTCATCTTTGCTTTTTAGGTGAAAATGTCCAAGTTACTAATTGCTTGGATTGATTGGCACGTGGTTATTTAGAGCTCAATATCCTTGTTATCGAAGCTGGTGAATTGTATGACTCTTTCTTTCTCCCACGCACCTTTCCCCCATCTATCATTGTCGACAATTCATACCCCCCAGATACACGAGAAAATCATCAAGATTGACGCTAATATCAACGATGCAGTGATCAAAACGAAGACTACATTGTCATTCCCGGACTGGCGGGGAATGCCATTGGCACCAAGTATGACTGGAACTTGACCTACGTGCAAAACCCCGACGCAGGGAATCGCACATTAGCCGTCCCCCAGGGCAAGGCTGTCGGTGGATCGAGTCTGCTGAACCGCATGGTTTTCGACCGCGGATCTCAGGCGGACTATGATCGATGGGAAACACTCGGCAATCCTGGGTGGGGATGGACTGATCTGTTGCCGTACTTCAAGAAGGTTACCAGCTCTTCCAATGCCATTCTGAACAGGCATTAAGTGATTGCATACAGAGCGAAAGATTCACGCCGCCAATTGATAGTATTGTGGGCGAATGGAACGTCAGCTATGATCTATCGGCCCATGGAACAACAGGATATGTGCAGTCCAGCTACGCGCCCTGGATTTGGCCTTCCACGAGTATGACTGAGCTTACGCAAGAGTATGAAGCAGTGCGTTAACGAGCTACTCCAGAGCACTTTATCCGTGCCATTACCTCCCTCGGAGTTCGTATCCCCAAAGATGCCGCCACTGGCGATGCTGTTGGAGGATACTATAGTCCCCACAACCAAGATCCAGTCTCGATAACTCGGTGTGACGCCGCCACAGCCTACTGGGGTTCAGCATCCAGCAGACCCGGGCTCCATCTGATCACGGGCCGGACTGTCACTCGGCTTATCACCAAAAAGAGGGGTCTAGAAGTGAGGGTGAAGGGTGTCGAAGTAGGTGACTTCATCTCACTGTGGAGGAAGGACGAATGTTAACATGATCAATCTAGCTCGCGGCGTCTGCCTCATCGCCGCGTAAAATCGTCAATGTTTCAAAGGAAGCCATCCTCGCAGCTGGAGCAATCCATACCCCCCAAATCCTTCAGCTTTCGGGCATCGGTGATCCTGCCCTGCTTTCAAAACTGAACGTCTCAACCGTAGCCAATGTTCCCGGCGTTGGACGCAACCTCCAGGACCATCTTTATATCCCTGTCGTCGCCTCATGTGAGCAGGACACCATCTCTTCTATGCCGCAACGCAGAGCATCCCCACGCTGACCATCCCACGCTGACCATCCCAGGGGACTTCCCTCTAACCTCCGCCAACCTCACCAGCAACGCAACCTTTGCCGCCGAGTCCATGTCCTTATACAAATCCAAGAAAACGGGTCCGTACGCCGACGCAACAGGCGACTTCCTCGCCTTCCTCCCAGGCAAGAACTTCACCTCAAAGGCGATATACCTCCACACAACAGCCCTCCGCCAACAGCCCGAATCCCACCTGGACCCCGACACGCCAACGACCGTACGGCTCGTTTTCGCGATACAGCACAAGCTCCTCACCCACGGCCTGATGGCAGACAACGAGGCGCAAATTGAGATCATCTGGGCGGACGGGACGTTCGTGATCGGGCTGGAGCACCCTTTCTCGCGCGGCAGCGTCCGCCTGGCGTCGACGGACCCGTTCGATGCGCCGCTCGCCGACCCGGCCTATTTCCGGAACCCGATTGACGTCCAGATCCTCGTCGAGGCGATCAGGTATGCGCGCACGCTAATGCGCACGGAGGCCCTGGGCGCGTTCAACCCCGTGGAGCTGGTGCCCGGCGCGGATGTCGCGTCTGATGCGGATCTGGAGGTGTATGTTCGCAACACGGCTGATACGTTGTTTCATCCGTCTGGAACGTGCTCTGTTGGGAGGTATGCGCTGGGCGGGGTGGTTGATACTCAGTTCAGGGTGTATGGGGTGAAGAACCTGCGGGTCGTCGATGCGAGTGTCTTTCCCATGCTGCCCTCGACTCATATCCAGAGCTCGGTCTATGCGGTGGCGGAAAAGGTGAGTGCTGAGGCTCTTCATTGCCATGGTCCATCTATACTAACGGTAGATTTAGGCTGCGGATGCCATCAAGGCTTCGTGTGAGTGAGTTGGTTGGGTATGGAATGGTACGGATGTATGGCTATAGTTATTATCAGATAGGCTGTTGTTTTGCTGTTGTTGTATCAGCTCAAGCACGAGATAGACAACGCATTTCACAAGGTGACTTTATCTGATATTCTTCAACACCTTACGATACGCCTTACCATTCCTTGATGCTGCTATGAAAGAATCGATGCGACTTGCCATGAGATTTGATTATCGAAGGAATGTTCCTGCTGGTGGTGTAGCAGTCTCGGGACACTATCTCCCCGAAAGAACGGTCGTTCAGTTTCATTCAGAGATCTTAAAACACAACCGTATTCTATGGAGAAGATGTCTCTTGTTTTCGGCCTCAGAGATGGCTACAGGGAGACTTGGACCCATGGCAACGGAAACTGATGTAACCGAGTATGCCAAATTCCGCGAAGGCTCGAGCTGCCTGGCTGGAATTGAAACGAGCTGTGGCTCTGATCATCTGGAAGTTTGATGTAAGTGCAGTTGGCAGTCCTGTAGAGATCAAGACTAATATATCCTCAGTTGCATCCTATCAATTATGATGAAGTGTCCATGCAAGAATACAATATTTTGGTGAATTTTACTCCGAGAATCCATTAATTCGAAATATCGCCCAAAATAAGACGATTGATTAGGATCCTCATTAAATACAGTTGTCGCCTGGAACATGAAGATGAGACTACGCTCACTCTCCCTTCACCAGTCCCAGCTTCTCATTCTCAGCCTTGCTCCGCTGACTCCATTCCGGGGCTTCATCTTCGCCCCTTTCTTCCTGTGCATCCCCTTCTGCCTTGGTTTTGTGCATTGTACTCGGATAATGCTCAGCAGGCGCATAGATTGTCACCACTTCCAAGGGAACGTCGCCGATATTGAGGAATTGATGCTGGGTACCTGCAGGGACAATAACTACATCGCCCTCCTTGATCTCCTGTTCCTTTCCAGCGACGATAGCCTTTCCCTTGCCATGGGTGAAGATGAGCGTTTGATCGACAGTGTGAATCTACGCCATTAGCTTCTTATCTCATCCAAGATTGAATGCAGAAGAACGAACCTCATCTCCAATCTCTCCATTCACCGGTACTTCCATGGCTACAAACTGGGAGTACAGTCCAGTATGTAGGACTTTGCGGAAGACGCCAAACTTCCGATTGGGAGACATCACGCCGGGGAGATAGACCATTTCATTCTTGGGTGGCTTGTCAGCCGTATTGCCGTTGAATTTGTCGAAGTTGGACATTTTTCCAACGCTCTGGTGGAAGCCTTGGTGAGGGTAGTTCTTGTTGTAGATGCTCGATGCAATGGGTACAGTGTTTAGGGCAGAGCGAGTTGTCGCGCGAGTAATGCCAAGTTGTCGCTGTAGTAAAGTCAGCCCTCGATGCATTTTATGGTAATCATCTCTTGAGGGATTAGATGTCATCCTTGACGGCTTTTCTTATAGTTGACAAGGCGGCGGCAATGGTGACGTAAAGGAGCGGATTCTTGATGCGTTCATCTGGGAGAACTACAAACAGGATTCTTAATCTTCAATATCGATCACCACATGATTCATTACTTGATAGGCCAACTTTCATTCCATCGGTTGAAGAAGAGCGTCTAAGATCGTGGTCATCGATATCTAGGATGCGTTCAGGTTACCAGAATCATAAATGCGGAGTGGTTTGGGGCAATCTTAAAATGACCTGAGAACTCTTATCAGTTTGATTTAAGAAGGAATGCATTGATTGTCTCAAAGCTTGTCCTGCCTCTGTTACTGATAAATCTTGCTGCTGAGCTGCCTGAGGCAGATAGTAGCTTATAATCAATGTGACACTGTTACCTCCGGCATAAAGGAAAACTGAGCATTTGAGTATTGCATGAACAGTTGTATAGTATCACTATAATTTACTATTTACCCATTTCGGATGATTCTAGTCGACTTTACCTTCCTCATTAGACCTTCCTTCATCCGAATGATTCATCTTGGTGATCTACTCAGTATTAGAGATCCAAGGTAACCTGGCCCCTTATATAGCTAATTTAGGTTACAGACTAGAGAGGTACCCTTAAGATATAGAGATTAACCACTTATAATTTACTAGGGTATATAAGGTGCGATCGGGGCGATCAGATCGCCTTTTGCTCGGTAGACTAGCTGGACGCCGCGGAAGAATATCGACGTCTTCTAGATTGTGACTCTCAGGGTCCAAGGCGTAAAGGCAGATCGCTCATAATGGTTGGTGATCGGGATCCAAGGAGCACCAGAGCATGTTCTACTCATCCCTCCCCTCTACATCCTCATCTTCTCCAAACTTCGGCAACAGATCTTTCCCAGGACGCATCAGTTGCTCCATATCCGTAACATCCCTCCCATCAACACCCTCTAGTTTCTTCTCAAGCTTTTCGCGCATCCAGCCCGGAAAAATATTCAGCGCTTCTGCGATCTCTTCAGGGCTCAGAGCTCGATAGCTTATAACGTTGCCGACTTTGTCGACGTTCCGCCATACGCCGTCCATGCCGAGGTGGGAGAAGCCCAAGGGGTCTTTTGGTAAGGTGCGAAGGGTGGATAGTAAGATTGATTTATCTGTGCGGGTGGGTCGCTCTGACTGTAGGAGTAAAGGTATAAGTCTTAATGGTGTTCTTGAAAGCAGGGGGAGAGGGTCAAGATACCATTTGAGGCGCGGTTTCTTCTGATGCTTCCATCATGAGTTATCTCGTTGTTTCGGGAGAGATAAGGAGCAGAAGGGACTGTTGTCTGTAAAGACGTAGGAGCTGGGACAACCAATTTACGGTTGATATATGGGCAGTCTGACGCTCTATATGTAACTTTACAGAGTAGCGATTGCTGATTGCAAGGGTCAAACGGGAGGGAAGCTAGGCAACAGGACTACGGAGTAACAAACCCCGACCATTCTCGATACTACAATTATTGTTGATAGTTACAGGGAGGGATACATGCTTATATACTACCAACCTAGGCGTCTCAAAGGCCCTAGAACAAATGTCTCCCCCTAACTAGACCTAAGATTCATAGAGAGCTTAGGCTGTCTGAATTCCGACCTGGACAATTGAAACTCAGGCCTAAATCAATTGATAGTAGCTCAAGTTATAGACAAAACCAATGAATCCAAGCATGTCAGCATCGAAGACGCACCAAAGACAGGAAAACAGAGACTGAACTTGACGCAATCAAGTCAAAGTGGGCACCTGCCAGTTCACCCACGGCTTGCTATCAAACGCAATCCCAGCATAATTCTTCTGCACCGTGGTGTTGACCTGCATGCCCAGCAGAAACCGATTGATAAACGCAAACAGATCCCCCCTCTGCTGCTCCGGAAACGAACAATGCGGATGATTCGTAGACAACGAGTACCCCATATGATCCGGCGCCCCCATCGCCTGCCAGATCAGCCTCGCCGTCCCCATACACCCCAGCGACGACCACGGCCCCAGCCACTGATACCCGGCATTGTCAACTGACAATAGGCCCCGGGGGGCAATCAACCCAGCCAGCATATGATGGTCAAACGGGAGCCGGTGAACATTATTCGCATACGCATTGAACGCAGTCGAGAACCAGACATTCTCCTGCACGATCTGCCCCGCCGTCTGCACATTCTGCGGCGCGCCTTCTTCCGCCTGCGCCAGACGCCAGCACCCTGATCCCCCCGTTCCGGACTCCTGTGGTACGGTGAGTGCGATTCGCGAATCGAATGCGCCCGCGACGAGCGCCCCCTTGCCGTTGCGCGAGCAGCCCGTCACGCCGATTCGGGCTGTGTTGATTCGCGCGGCGGGGGTAGCTTCGAGCCGGTCGATGATGAGGGATGTGGCCCATGCCCAGGCCATCATTGCGCCGGCGGGGTGGTTGGCTCCGTACAATGTGTAGAAGAGGCCCTTGCCGCGGCTGCTTTGGTCGTTTTGCTGCGCGATCTGGCTGTTGTCGAAGGTGATGGTTGCCACTCCCGGTGGGAGGGGGATGCTCAGCCCCCCGTAGGCGATCATCGCGGGGTAGGGTCCTGCTCCTGAGCCGGAGGGATATGCGATCGTTGCCGTGAAGGAGATGGATTTTCCGGCATTGGAGGCGGTGATGGTTAGTTTGTTTTGGCTGAAGGTGGAGGTTACGCTGGATGGAGCGGGAGGCTTGGTGCCTAGTTCGAGCTGCTGGAGGAGGGTGCTGATGTGGCTCTGGCGGCATTGCCAGTCGGAGAGAGTGGTAACACGACCGGACTGGGACAGGGGATACCACGAGAAGGGATCGGGGAGCGTGGTGATGGACTGCAGCTGGGGGGATGGAGGGAGACTGGTGCAGTTGGCAGCCAGGGCTGGATGGTCAGTATAGAAAGGGAAGAGAGGAAGGTGACTTACCTCCACTGGAGCAGAGGACAGTAAGCAGGACTGTGGAGAGCAGCATCGTTGTGTTCTCGAGCTTGCGGTTGACCTGTCCTTGAACCCCAATCATCCTGGGTTTATATGCTCGAGACGCCATTCTTCCGGTCAGCCGATGAGCCTATTGTTTCAGTGCCAACTTGATTAGGCTAATATCTATGTTACATCGATGATCTACATGTCTCCTGACCGTAGTCTGCAAGGATCGTGGAAAAATGCATACATTTAGCATATATACTCCACGAATGCAACGTCTTCAGAAAATGACAAGGTCAATGGTAGGACGACGGAACCAGCGAGTTGGCCCACACCTCCAGATACGTATAGCCACTACTGTGCAGTTTCATAGAATCTTTGGTGTTTGGATCTGTTCCCAACTGCTTCTCCGCTGCATCAGGGATTCCATCCCCATCAGTGTCCGTCGCAGGAGTGCCTCCGTTCAGAGTACCTGGCCCGCCCATACTCGCTTCATCGGAGATCAAAGCACCCTTTGTGCCCCAGGATTGTACTTGGGCTATCAACTGTGTGTCGACACTATCCCTAACCTTGGATGCTCCGGCATCTTTGGAGTTGAGTTAGCTGATGCACCCTCGGATGAGGTTAAACTCACATTTGGTTACGTAGGTCACGGCTTCAGCTGGGGTCATGGTATAGGCCACCGCTGGATAGTTATATTTGGTCGTCACGATTGCCATGCCACCGTAGTTCGACGACGACACGCCGAGTTTAGAGCCGTCCAATGTCCCATCCTGGTCAGCGTCATAGTAGTTGTTGTCGACGTAACCGTGGAAGTTTGCATTGCCACGAGTAAACGCCGTCACGGATGTCGAAGGACCGCTGATAAAGTAATTGCCAATGATATTGGCGTCTAACAATTAGCTGATGCCACGCAGAAGACAGAGAAACATACAAGATTGACCATCAGAGTCTCCAGCAATGTATCCTCCGCCACCGCCCCAGTTGTACACGACGTTGTTGGTAAACTCGTTCACGCCCTTGACCTTGGGATTGCGCGTCTTGTTATCAATGTACAGGTTCCGGAACAGCGAAACACCACCATCGGTTTGCATCAATCCCCCGCAGGAATGGGTCTCCAGCCCTTGAGCAATGATGCTGTTCTGCACGGTGATATTGCTCCCAGTTCCGCTGATGGAGAACGTCTCGTCGCGGCCCCATGAGACCGAAACGTGGTCGAAGATCATCCTATTTCCTTCCGCGATGGTGATGGCGTCTTTACCTGAAGTGCCGCCCTTGCCCATGCGACTAGAGAGATGTCAGTAGTCCCAATATAATGCTTAGCGGAGAAAGCGTAAGACACACATCCGGATATATCGCACAATCGCATCATCCGCATTAGAAAAAGACCAGCCATTTCCATAGACTGTGATGCCATCCCCAGGAGCGGTCTGTCCCAGTATCGTCACCCGCTTCGAAACCACGATTCGATCGGAGATCTTAATCAGGCCTCCGACAGCAAAGACTACGATGCGATCAGTCGCAGAAACAGCATCTCGGAGCGAGCCTGCTCCGGAATCGTTCAGATTCGTAACGACGTAGACTTGGCCTTTGCGGCCACCGATCGCGTTGGCGCCAAAGCCTTCGGCGCCGGGGAACGCAATCAGCGCGGTGGCAGATTGAGAGAGAGCAGCTAAACTGACGAGAAGACGTGCAGATATCTTCATATTGGAGGTATAGTTTGCGAAAGTTGGGAAAGGAAAGAGGAGCCATCTTGGGTTTATATACGGCAATTGCAGGGGACAGAAATAAAAGGAATAAGCATGATTGCTGCAGAAATTACCCCGTGCCAAGTCAACGCCATCAACCTGAGGATCCTGCAGGGTCCGAGATAGATTAAAAAGGTTCGTGCTGAGGATCTTCCGGTCAATCGGAAGACGAGGTTGAAGAAGGGGCAATTTAGCCAGTCTCATGATGGACAACAACGACCATCGTCTCCACCTATTATCTTCAGTTCACTGGCAAGGAGGACAGAGTTTCAAATAATCGGTTTATTTGTCCTGAATTAGCCTCGCTTGAAACAATTCAAATTGAGCTGTTATATAGATGGAGAAGCCGGCTCAATTTCTGAGTAGGTTACTGTTCCTGTATTCTGATTAGTAGTCAGAAGGATACTTATTCAGAATGAAAGGTCGGTAATCCATACATGAGGAAGAGTATATGGAGTACCGATTGATCATAGAGTCTATTTTAAGGGAGAAGAAGAGAAGTGGACCTTTACTTCATGTTGCTTGTGCAACCTGAATGCTGCGATGAAGGAAGTGAAGCAACAACTTAATATCATCACCTGGGAATGTAACTTATTATCATGTTAGACCACTAGCACAGTTCTTGGTAAAGGTTAGATGCCACGATGATGCACTTTCATATCTTATAGTCGATCCAGACTATTACATAACAAAGGTACGAGCCAACATTAGCAAATCGCTCCTGGTATCATGCTGAAAACAGTGATTCAATCCCGGCACCGGCAACACCCTCTCCTATACCTGAGGAATCCACTTGCCGACTATGACATATACAGCGAAGAGGGTGATTTTCTCGAGGAATGCGCTGGGACCAACAAGTTTCTGGATGTAGGAGGCAGAGAATACCAAACAAAATACCAAACAACGCTCTGGACAAGCAATCTCGCAAAGCGGACTTCCTGCATCGGGTCAGGGATTTCTCCGTCTTTAGGCTCTTCGACTTGTTCTTGCTGGACAATTCGCGTCTTCGACAACGGTGCCTCAATAAAGCAGGCAATCTGGGTGTATTGAATCAGCGTCTGCAGAGGATGCGCACGGTGACAGTAAACTTACCTGGAGAATGAGAATCGCCAGTGATTGACCGCATACATCTCCCATCACCATGGCCGGGAGATCTGGGTGCTCGCTAAAGTGTAAACGCCCCAATCCTGCATATAAACTGAATTTGAACCCATAAACTCTCTCCGTGATCCGTCCAAATCCGTACCCTAGTCCGAAGACGACAAGGAGCTTGAAGAAGCTATGCTGAGTGATCAAAGAAGAATGTCTAACCCGCAGTTTATTTTGATCCGACTGGAGAATGGTCAGCTAACAGCGTGTTGACAGGTGCGGTAGACAATTCAGGACTGACCGGATGAATTCTCGCTTCAGCTTCGACAATCAAAGCAAACACAGAGAGGACATGAACAATCCATTTCCTGTTGTCCTGTGGTAGACCTTCCCAGTTATTTAGGGAGTGTAGATGGCCCACAAAATGGTCGGAAAGTTTACCCAGATACACTGCTGCAATAAGAAGAGCCGTGTAGTATAGCATATCTCTCCTGTACCTGTGCTGACATGACAGACTGCCTTTGACGAACCCGGCGTACGGTGAAGCGCACACTGCGAGTGACAAGATGTCGAAACAACTGAATGATTCCGAGGATGAACGGCAAATAAGATGGTAAACTGTGGCAGCCAAATAAGAGGCAAGCCAGTACTGAAAAGGCCGACTGAAAGAGATATAAGACAACATCCTTCTTTGTCCGATGGTCAGTTAGGGAGTAGGGATTCGCTTATAGTGAGTTGGTGAAATGAACTGAAATGAGATGAGATGTCTGAATGTAGTGCAGACAATGATGAGGTAAGAGACATAGTAGGTAGCGAAGAGGAGTTCCATGGGAGGGCAAAGTAAGGAGCGTCCAAACTTTCCCGAAGTATACCAGACCAGCAGCCTCTTCTCTGTTTGATTGAGTGAACACAGCTGGGAAGAGAGGCATGCAGAAAAAAAAGACCCATTGTGCCCGCTCGCCTGCCGTATCTTGCTGCCAGTCTCCGGACTCTCTGTTGGCTTGTTTCTGCTTTGGTTGCGCTTCGGTTCTTGGTGTTCATCAGGCTGAGCAGAACTTTGGTACCTGAGATCGTTTGATTCCGGTGTCACAATGATCGGGGGCAGCAACGAAGCGATTGTCTTGTGCCAACGGGCGAGGTTGATGAGACTGTGAATTTCCAGTGTTATTTCCGTAGCCATTGCGACATGTCGTTGCTAACCGTTCCATTGACTTTCTGGCTTGAATATATGGCATCTAGCCGAGTCATTTGTGAGAAGATTTCACCTTGGAACAATGGATCATCAACAACATACCGTGAGCGACAGTGAGGCGTGTCTCGCTGGATGCAGGAAGAACCCCCAACATAATACCGAGAGCGACAGGGGGGGTACCTGGCTTCGGGCTCGGGAAGCCAATCCATCTTCGAAGGAACCGAATTGTCAGACATTGCTAAGGAAAATGGCTGAGATGCGGTGGAGAGAGAAAGAAAGAAGGAAGCGAAACGCGCACAATGGCCGCTTGTGAGTTTTCTACAATCCGAGTATGTTGAGTTGCGGAATCTGTTTCTGGATGGTGTCGTTATGAGCTGCTTCCAGGGAAGGTGCGCCTGAATCTACGCATATCCAGCACAGCTGTTGCTCAAATGCAAGGACATGGCAAGAAGTAGGCTTTCGCAGAGAGGATGTGGTCAGGTCCTAGCTACAGGGTAACTCGAAGGAGAGTGCTCGGTACAGCTGCAAAGTAGCATCAAAGACGTGTTATGATGAAGGTCAACATATGATAGAATGCACGGTGAGGACGGGGATCAGCTGGGGTAGTAGCATGCAATCAAGTGCACTGCGTCAACTTCATCCTTTTAACACCACAACAAGTTGGCTTGACGGCTGCAAGAGTATCACAAAAATACCTGGGTCATCATTACTTGTCCGAACATTAGAACAGAGCCGAATCGCCTTCAGTGTAACAAGCGTCGCCATCATGATCTGCCATCTCTTGTTGATGCCCCTACTTCTAGCGGCGAATGCACAGCCGGTAGAAGACCATCTGCTGGAGATCCAGACTTATTCGAATCCATCCGTCTACAACTTTCCAGTGCTTGGTACCAATGGCTCCTCTTTGTTTCCAATGCGACCCTGTCGTGGAATACAATTGGAAGAAGCGAGCATCGACGACTTGCAGGATTTCCTATCCTCTGGAACGTTGACGACCGTTCAACTGCTTCATTGCTATCTGGAACGTATACTCCAGACGGATAGTTACCTCAAGTGAGTATCTATTCATCTGCCTAGCGCTGACCACGATTCATATTGCTGACCAAGTACAGTGCCATCCTCCAGCACAATCCCGACGCGTTCGCCATCGCGGAGGCCTTGGATGCTGAACGCGCTCATGGCAAAATCCGTGGCCCCTTACATGGCATTCCCTTCATTGTCAAAGATAATATCGCGACCAAGGATCGCATGGAGACCACCGCTGGCAGTTGGGCTCTTTTGGGGTCGGTGGTGCCACGCGACGCGTTTGTTGTCCGGCGGTTGCGGGAAGCAGGGGCGCTGTTGCTAGGGAAGGCCGCTCTGAGCGAATGGGCTGACATGCGATCTAACAACTACTCTGAAGGCTATTCTGCTCGGGGAGGTCAGTGCCGGAGTGCTTATAATCTCACAGTCAACCCCGGAGGCAGCAGTTCTGGCTCAGGAGTGGCTGTGGGAGCCAATCTTGTGCCTTTTGCTCTTGGTACAGAGACGGATGGTAGTGGTACGTGTTCTTCTGACACAAGGGTCCCTGCTCCACATATCTCTGACGACCACGGGATAGTCATCAATCCAGCGCAAAGAAATGCTGTTGTTGGTATAAAGCCTACGGTCGGCCTCACCTCACGCGACGGCGTTATCTCCGAATCTCTCCATCAAGATACAGTGGGAGTGTTCGGGAAAACGGTACGCGACGCAACCTACGTCCTGGACGCAGTCTATGGTGTGGATACGCGGGACAATCACACCTTGGCCCAGAGAGTCCGCACGCCTACCGGCGGCTATACTCAGTACCTGAGCGATAAATCATCTCTCAAAGGGGCCGTGTTCGGCCTTCCATGGGAATCTGTGTGGCGCCTAGGGCATCCAGACCAGATATCCCAGCTGATGCAGCTCCTGGATTTGATTAAAGACGCCGGTGCTACCATCATCAATGGCACCGAGTTCCCCCGTTACCGTCAAATCGTGTCACCGGATGGATGGAATTGGGACTATGGGAGTAGACGTGGATATCCCAATGAATCCGAGTACAGCTACGTCAAAGTCGACTTTTACAACAACATCAAAGCCTATCTCTCGGAACTGAACAACACAGATATGCGGTCTCTGGAAGACTTGGTCGAGTATAATAAAGCCAACTTTGGGACGGAAGGCGGCTACCCCGGCGTCCATCCGGCATTCGGTTCTGGGCAGGACGGGTTTGAGGCGTCTTTGGCTACAAAAGGCGTCATGAACAAAACGTACTGGCAGGCACTGGCATTTTGCAGACGTACTACACGCGAAGAGGGAATCGATGCAGCATTGAAGCACGGAAACCGCACTCTGGACGGCTTGTTGGTACCGCCGGATGTTGCGCAAAGCATCCAGATTGCGGCACAGGCGGGATATCCTGTCATCACAGTCCCGGCTGGTGTTAATGAGGAGTCAGGGATGCCGTACGGACTAGCAATTCTACAGACTGCGTTTGCCGAACCAACTCTGATCAAATACGCCAGCGCCATCGAAGACCTGCAGAAGGCCAAGAATACTCCTTGGAGACGTACCCTTCCTGAGTGGCGAGGATACCTGACCCGCAATCTGCCAGTTATCAATGCGTGAATCGCCCATTCACAATCGTCGTTCCCTCTACGTGGCTTATATACCGGTGACGGTTGATGCTCATTTATCTCCCTGTGGTATGTTTAGAAGATGAGGGTTAATGGATAAAAGGAAATGGGTTCAGCCAAGTGGCTGTGCTCGTTGATTGCTATTCTCCAGAAAGATCAGATCATCTACTATCATCGAAAACATAGCTCATTAAATCATCCTAGGCGTAACGATAGGGAGGCCGCGGAGGATAGGACTGGGATACCAATGGCACAGGTCGCGATGCCTTCTTTGATGGCCGTCGACGACAGCTATAGATTATGCAGCCCAAGATCGCAAGTACCAACGCACCGCCAATACCAGCCGCGAGACCAATAACGACTGAACGATTTCGATCTATCCATGACCTCTCATTTCCTCTACACTCTCCGTTGGAACATGGCCAGATTGGGAATTCCACACGATCCTCCCTGCAGCGTTGTCCATCCGATAGAAACTGATCTGCCGGACATATGGTCGAATTCCCGGTACACGTCTCCTCAAGATCGCATGGACCGATGCTCGGACGACAGACCGTATCTGCGGAAGCAAATTGGCAGTTGGTACAACACGGACTCGCAGCGTCGTCGCAGGCAGCCCCAGCTCGCAACCGGCAGGTTGATCCATCACAGCAACTGTTCTCGTCGCAGTTGGCGCCGCAGTCGCATTCCTCGCCGACCTCGACGATGCCATTCCCGCACTGCCCGTCTGTGATGGTGGTTATATTGCTGTTGCTGACCAGGCAGCGGGTGCTGACGCTGCCAGAACGGAGTTGTGAGCAGATGGTCCGGATGCTGCAAGGAGAGAACGCCGACTGTGAAGGCGAGGAGGCCGGGTTCATGATGTATTGGCCATTTGCATCGCAGGTGGAAGAGGACAAGGGACAGCACTGCTCTTGAGTAGCAGGGCACGTTGTCGAAACACAATCATGAATGGCTCCAAAGGTATGGCCGGACTCGTGGCTACAGAATTCCCAGTTGAGTCAATTGAAGGGTTTGCTTTGCAGGGCAAGTAGACTTACGCGAAAACCTGCCATTGACTGCGTGTGCGTGCCACTACATTCGCGCCAGATGCGCGCTGTCCTCCCCGGTTGGAGCTACACAATTGACCGAGCCAAGAGACGCCGACATCCTGGCCCGACGGACACCCGGTCAACAGCGTCCAGTATGCATTGTCATCATTGAGAGTACCGCGCCAGGAGGTGAACTGAGCCAGTCTCCAGTTCAGATCTCCTGCAGAGCAGTCGGCATTCCACGCCGTTGAACTGGAAGGACTGCTCGAGCAATCCCAATCGCTAATGGTCAGGTCGTGGAGGGCGAGGGAGATGTTGAAGGTCCGCTCGTAGAGTTCCGAAGCCGTGTTCACCATGTTGATGACGTTCCGCCGGAGCTCATCGCTGGAGGTGAACGAGGCCGAGTAGGAGCAGTCAGTCGCGACGCCTACCAACGCGACTCTTCTGGTGCTAAGGCACGGTAAATCTTCGTCTGGAGTGAAGGGAGTTCCCGAAGATTGGGGCGATCGAGGTACCACATGGTCACTTGTATGGTTTGCGGAGTGATAGTGAACAACCATCTGTGGTTCCAGGGCATTTCGAACTCCTGACACTATCCCAACCTGGTACTGTTGCCCAACAACACTGAAGGTGCCTTCAAACAAGGGAGTATCACCATCTCGATGCATGTATATCCGCGCCCAGCCAACCTGATTCCAAGTTGCGCCTGCGCCAACGTGCTGAGACACAACTCCCTTGAACACCTTATGTTGGTCTTTGTTCACGACTTCCGTCCTGCGAACTACACCGTCCGTACCGAGGTACTGGACGCGGGACTGTTGTACAAGGATATCATGGCTCGGCTCCAAACCCAACTTCAGCGGTCCTTGCCCGGGAAGGCTAAAGGACAGATCGAAGTGCGAGTAGGCGTCGACTCGATGAGACGGGGTATGGATAATGGTATTCTCAAGTCTGATCTCACTATCCCAGGCCGAGGTTTGTACCGAATGCGCTAAGGACGTTAGGAAATGAGTTGCACGGCAGAGTCCTGACGTCTTACCTGCAACATTTCGTTCAGCAACAATCAGACAAATGAAAATGACGAATGTGCGAAACTTCATGGCTGGCTTCTGGAAGCCTCTCACATCAAGAAGCAGACCAACATCTGCTCGAAAATTGCATGATAGACACCAAATATTATATGAATTGCACGTCGCTACACAAACAAACAAGCTAGCGAATCATATCACGATAATGCTCATAGAGCATCTCACCGTTGCTCCTCTAGGCATCCACATAAATCGAAGTACTGGTTGCGATTCCAAGGTCAAATCGATGTCTTGTGCAGGCCAAGAGAAGGACTCGTCATCTCGGAGGAATACAATGCAACACGAGACTCGACATCGTCAACGGTCCGGTCCATTGGCCGGGGTTTGACATGGTGTCTGCACAGCCACCGGCAACCGATTACACTTTTGCCAGTAGCTGACGGATGTATCGGAGACAAGGCGATAGTGCCGGCCAAGACGAGGGACTCCAAGCGATTATGAAGTGAAATATCAGAGATCGTGCTTCATAATCAATATATAAGCTGGCTGTGCTGCTTCCAATTTGATCCCGACCAACAAGTGCAAGATGATACTTGCGCATCAGAGCGAAAAGAACTGGTGACACCGCAGCGGAAAGTCTTGGCTGTCAGCAACCTGCATCGACCCCGGAAACAGTCCGGGGATATTTGTAGAGCGAATTCGCGTTCCATGGACATGGAGTTTCAGAGGCAGGCTTTGAACAGTGTGATGGATGAGCTGGACACCCTTGCGTCAATTCTCGATAATGATCCAGATCCACGAAGACCGCAGAATCGCCGTCGCCTGCAGGTGCTTCATGGAAAGTGTCGTCAATATCCTTGTATCCGTTTTATATTTGTCTACCACTGACCTGGAGAGACAACGAGAGCCAGCCTTGACGTCTGACTGAACTCAACTGGAGTTGTTCAAAGAGAAAGTTGCCCGGAGGTGACAAGAGGTCTGAACTTGTGTATGAGCTTCCTCCACCGCGTCGATTTACTAGTCATACTATTCGGTATCTTGTGGCCTGAGGCTAAAACTGAAGAGGTTGCTTGTTTCCAGTTCTTGTTATGATTGAGACCCCCTATGAAAGTCCTCCGTCAAAAGCAGGATAGCAAGGCCACACACGTCATGGTTTATTCTAGATCCAGTTCTAGAATCTCTCATTTGAGACCGAAAAGCCCGCCTTTTATCCGGCATATTCCTTCAATTATTGAAATCAGACTGGAACCACGAGCGCGCGATACTTCATGATATCTCATTGCTTGAGAGCATTTACAGTACATCCGAATTTCTCGACAGAATCAATAACTGCGATGTCTTGACTGCCTGGCTTGCAGATCTTCTTTCATATATGTATCAGTCATTGGCCACACTCTACAGCATCTGCCATATCGCCCAATGTGTCAAACTTCCAATCGTAGATAGGATCCTTCGTGTTGCCCATGATTGCTCCCGGTCTCACAATCCACACCGACTTGATCCCCACTTTAGAGGCAGGCTGGTGATCATGAAACTGACTCTGAGCAGTCTGCAGGACTTGAATCTTGTTGACTCCCAGCTCAGCCTGTACAGTCGTCAACATGTACTCGAAATTGCGCAGGTCAGGCTTATACGAGCGCACGTCTTGCGCGGTGATGATGCGATCGAACTTGACGCCCTGCAGACTCCCCGCGTTCGTCTTGGCGAACGAGTCCCGGTCAACGTTGGACAGGACGACCAGCTTGTAGTGCTTGGATAGGCGCTTGAGCGCATCGACTGTGTCTGGGAAGGCGGGCCATGTCCCGACTGATTCGCCAAATGCGATGCTCTCTTCCTCGGTTGGCGGGGCGAGGGAGAGACGCTGGGCGAGCTTGGGGTGAATCTTTGCTAGGAGGTCGGAATACGGCATATCGGGTGTCTGAGCCTGTTGCTCGTGCTCAAGCTCGTGGTAGACATTTAGGAGATGCTCCCGTGAGACGGAGGAATTGTTCTTGGCGAGGATCGGTTGGAAGGCGTTTAGGATCCCGGATTCCCAGTCGACTAGGGTGCCATAAACATCGAAGCACAACAGGCGGTAGTCAGAGAGGTTCGGCATTTTGGTATGTTCGAAGATGAAGATGAGGAGATTTGAAATGAGATGAGGGAGAATGAGGAACAGGATGAGGGGTTACAACGGATATAGCAGACTTATCGATAGCGGGGACCCAAAAGGGAAATAAACATGCGCCTTCCAAACAACAACACTGGTGTTTCTTGACGCCCACGCAGCGTAAGAGTACGTATTCAGTTGGCCAGTTCTAGAAATCTTCTCCTGGCTTTCTGTGGCATTCACTCATGTTACTACACACTTGCAGGGCCAACCAGGAAGGTCTAGAGTCTAGAGTCTAGACCGCTAGAGTTAGACCGCTAGAAGGCCAAGCAGGATCACATGATGGAGCAGGTTCTTCTCTTGATGTTGATGTTATGCTTTGACTTACAACTGTCGAATCAATCATGATTGCCAATCCATCTGCATCTGGAAAACCAACTATACTATGTATTCCGCGAGAGCTCCGGGACATTATCATAGAGTACTGCTTCCTAGAACGGGATCCAGTCAGTGTTGAACTACCAAATTATCCCTCTCTGCTGCCGGGAGAACGACTTGTTGGAAACAAGTATGCACCCCACGAACAACTTTTACAGCACTATCCACTTTTGATGGTCAACCACCAGTTTCGAACCGAAGGTTGGGAAGTATTGAGCAAACTCGCCGCGTCCAGGTATCAGGTGGACATCTTATTGTACCAGAGACAGCGCCTCGTTCTTTTCATGCCAACGCCAAAGATCCCCACCAGATTCGAGCATGTGCACACCAAGTTCTACGTCGTGAAAAATGATGGGACGCGCCGTGTGGACTTGTGGCATAATCGTTATCGCTGGGGAGACGGCGGCCCAGTGGGCGGCTGGGATCTCTACAGGATTCTAGAGCTCTTCCTCCAATGCGGACCTGTCGACCCCATCCATGCACCTACAGACGCGCATATTTTGATTGGGACGCTGGACTTGGATGTCTGCACTCGGACCGGCATCCCTGAGAACCTGCTTGGTCCGCCGAATCTCCCTACCGAAGACACGTTTGTGTGGCCCAGGATCGGATCGTTAAGTAAGCGACTGATGTCTCTGAGAAAAGAGACCGGGATTGACTATAAGATGCATCCAGACTATCTGACTGCTTACCTTTATGACCTCTTTAAAAAGCTCCTGTTCTATCCTGAGGGCAGGGTGATCTTCGAGCGCGTGGGAGTCGTCAGGTTGTTGCTCGATGGAAGAAGGTTGCATCAGTGGAATCTTGCTGAGCGCCTAGAAGAAATGCGTTCCAGGACGAAAAACTCGCCAAATAGAGAAGTTTTGCAATTACAATAGCTGGGGTTCCGGCATCTAATCACTCTCATGAAAAAGCATTGGTCTGAGCGTGGAAGGCGTCCATATAGAAGACAGGCAGTAGTACTGGGTAGTTGCCGAACTCAGATTGCATTCTGAAATGCAGCTATACAGCTAGGTGGTTCCTGGAAAGCCCTGAGATAACCTTCAACTGCGCTTATGGCCATCACACAACATCATACCGGATCAATCATTCAAAACTATCTCTTCAACCCTGAAGCCTGCGGGGACTCTTGCTATTGGGATCAAGACAGGGTCACCGCGGTTATCCCAGATTGCTATATTGCGATGATGAACCATCATCCATCCTCACAGGTTATTCGATGCCGAGTCATCTTATCTGATGGACATCCCGACGGCCTATTGCACCATCTTAGCGTGTTGGACAATGGCTGTCATACTCAGCGTCATTCGCCATGAACTTATATTATTAACATTTTGAAGACAAGGTCTACATCATAAGCCGTGCATATCTACTGATTCGGCCCCGGAGTATACGGATTGGAATATTCCACCTTCTCATCATACTCGCTCTCCTTCAACCTTCTCAGGAACCCCCCATTAATCAACCCCAGCACATTAGTATACGTCACAAACTGCGTCCCCATCCCAGGCTGCTCAAACCAAGGCGCAATGGGCCCCAGCCCAACCACAAACTCCTTTGTCACCTGGTACACGTGGTAATTATACGGATACTCCCCGTCAAACGTATTGAGGTTACTCGGCGGCAGCGAGCGCTCAATGTACGGCGCCCCCAGCGGCGCCAGGAAACTACCATACTCGGAGCCGAAGCGGTCGAGTTTCATGCCGACGGGCAGGGTCGCGTTGCCGAGGATGCGCTGCTTGTCAGTGTCGACGACGAAGCCGTTGGCGGGCGGGTAGATGTATGTCCCGTTTGAGGCGACGTCGGTGGCCCATTTGTCGAGGAACTCGGCGGGGCAGAGGGCGCCGAAGCGCGCGTAGGTGCGGAGTTCGTTGCGGAGGGGGAACTTTCGGGGTGGGATGATGGGTCCGAGGCGTGGGTCGCCGCAGACGTAGGTGTCGTTCTTGAAGGTGATCCCGGCGCAGGGGTTGGGCCAGCATCTGGCTGGGAAGAGGGAGTCCTGAAGAGTCAGAGTCAGTGAGAGAAGCGTCGAATGGTGGGATGTATACCTCTATCTGGTGGAGGGACAGGACAGTAGCAGGGAGCAAGGTGCTAAGCACCAGAATGGCGTTGGTGAGGATCATCGTGGGATGCGCCGAGTAAAGCTGAGGATACAAATTCGGAGCGGGCAAGCTGTTATTTATCTTCTGTGACTGGACCATGCAGCTGGTGTACCCTGCATGCTGCAGTCAATATCACCTTGCATGAGATCGTCCTCAAGACCTCGTTCTAGGTTCGTGGATCGAATTGATGGACTCCACGGATGGGACTAGGAAAGATCGGATCATCCTATGATTCGAGAACAAACAACCTTCTTTCGGGCCGCTGGTGATCTTCGTGGACGTCACTCAACTATGTGGGTTGTCATTTGTCACCGCATCTGGACTATTGAATACTAAACGAACTATTGACGAGCTGAGTCGGTTGGGACCCACACCAAGTTCCCAAGTCCCAACAGGCTCACAAATTATTGATCGTGCAGAAGAAGGAGATAAGACACTCTAAGTAAGGCAACTCCAAGTAATTGATGTCCAGTGTAGCTGGTGCCCAAGTACCTTAGGTATCAGGCATCTGGAGATGTACGAGCAAGAGGTCATGCTGTGATTGGCTCAACAGGGCCAGGATATTCCATAAAGGGCTGCGTGCATCTCACCACTGTAGTTAGAGCTGTGAGATGCTAGCCTCATGCTCATAAATAATCTTCAATGAATTAAATCGAGTAATTACAGAACATTAAGATCATCAGGCACAACTGCTTGAATAATCCCGGATTCCAAAGCAGCTCTCGGGAGCAGCCCTCGGGCTTGGCAAGATGGCAGATAATCAGGACGGTAGTTCGGTTATTGGAAAGCGGGACTTGGCAGTGTCTGCCTGCAGCTCCGAGACTGGAACTGCTCGGACTTCGTGAAAATGCTGCGTCGGGGGTCCAGACGGGGCTGGGGCTTTCCTCCGTCGTCGCCGCCAGAAGCCCAGGAAACCGAGGACGGCCAGAGCGCCGACGCCGACGCCTACTCCGACACCAACGCCAGCTTTTGCACCACTTGATAACCCGCTGGACGAGTCGATGGCGGTCTGGGTCGCGGTCGGAGATGAAGAGGTGGAGGAGGCTGAGGAGGTAGAGGACGGAGCGGTCGTTGTTGCGGATGTCGAGGGGGCAGTGGTGTACAGGCTTCGATCGGTGGATTCGACCTCAATCACGATGGGCATTCCCCACATGGTATATGTCCCGGAGATGCTGGTGCTGGTGGTGTAGTCGATGGTGCTGGATAGAAATCCGCCTGCCCGCGCAGCCACTTTGGTGGCGCCGGTGAAAGTACTGGTGCATCCAACAAATCCGGAAGCGGCGTATAACGAAAAGTCACTGATGGATGGTCAGTACTCAGTGGAGAGAAAAACGACTGGCTCTGGTCGCAGAGCGCACCTTAAACAGCATGTGGCTGTGGTGATGCCATTGCTGACGACAAACTCCTGGGTCGAATAGCTATCGGGACATGCTCCGGGGCTGAAGACCTGAGAGGCAAGAGCCCGACCATTCTGCTGGAAACCGGGAAGAAAGCAGTTGGTGTCGACGGAAATGGCATTCTGCAACAGGATTCCGCTGGTGATGCCGTTGTAAGTGGAGGCCTCATAAGTCCATGATGACGAACAAGACGCAGGTGGAGTGTAGACGGTCACCATGGGAATTGTGGTGGTCACCATTGTCGTGGAGGTAGCTGTCGCAGTGACAGCTATGCCAGCCGACGACATGGTGTCTTTTTTCAGGATTTGACAGTGGAATCAAGGCATGTTTGGGATCTTGCAAACGAGGGACGGGCCAACCAGCAAAATCGAGAAAACGGACAGAAAAGGTCAGGCTGGGGGGCCATGCAGTGTTCAAATAGGCCAGGCGGCTGGGAGCTGCGACTGCGAGTCATACAAGGGCATAAGAATAGGGGCACGAGTCGGAAGAACATGGCGCTAGTCTAAACGATAAGCAATGAGTGGCAGACACTGCAAGGCTTAGCATTAGCATCATCAGTTAGCCGATTTCAATAAGCTGCAATCCAACCAATCATAGTAGGCTATTTGCTGAGGACTCAACCATAGCGTTCATCCTGTTGACAAAGTTTGGTCACGACGATCCAGGCAGTGCTTGGCCATGAGGGTTTGGTTGGGCGAATCCGGACGGTTTGTCAGAAGCTTGATCAATTAGCGGCGGGTGAACCACGGCCTGGTAGAAGTATGACTGTATGACAGGTTGCAGCATGTTGTCGTCTAGGTTCCCTCAAGCACAGGGCTAGGAGCCTAGGAGAAGGTCCAGTAGGTAGAGATCTTTTTTGTGACCATCGTTGTGTCGACTGTGCCACGGTATTATCTTCCAGTTTGACATCCGCATGGACACGATCAATCAAAGATATTGACAAGGTTGTGCAGAGCTCAGTAGGCTAATTCGCCTTGGCTTTCTCGGCCGACTAGGTACACACTGGAACTCGAAGTACCGACCAACGCGGCTTGAACAGCGGGATCTCAGGTGCTATCCACGTAGAAGACCCTTCCTAAGGACCAGATATCAAGCCTTAGTCTCAGTAGTGTGTGCAGCATCATATTCTTGCTGAGATGGTGCTTGTGACATCCACTGTCAATGAAAATATAAAGGACACCTATGCCTAGTAAAGTAAGTCGTAGCTACGACACATTTGATCGTAATGGCTATTCAAGTGAATCTGATGCATTACTGGAGTAATGACAGCAGATTCAGCGGCAACACAGAATCAGTCAGTAAGCACTGGTGTTGAGAGACCAGGCTAAGGTCTGATGTCAGCTTGTGAAGAGTCGACTCTGCAGCTGTTAGTGGTGCGATTAATTTAGCCGATAAAACAAGACGCTTGGAGACATAGATTGCTCTTCCAATCAGATGAACCCACATCGCGTGGGGGTTGCCAGCTTACCATGAGGATATTGTTGACGGATTCCATCCCGCCTCCACTCGGGAATTCGGCTCGAGAGCCGTGAATATCGTCAACTGTTGAAACATACCATACTTTTATGTTTACTCTAGCTGCTTGTCTGAGGTCATGACAAAATCAACCATCCATGACAACACTGAAGATGCCGTCCAAATTCGACGTTGATTATGTCCTAGCCAATATCACCGAGGACGACAAGATCGCTCTTCTCTCTGGTATGTTGGCACATTTACTACCTCAACGTTGCTAATGACTAATAGGAAGTGACTTTTGGCACACTCATTCCATCCCCCAGTTCAATGTGCCTCCGATTCGTACAACTGACGGCCCCAATGGTATCCGTGGCACCAAGTTCTTTGCCGGTGTGCCCGCTGCGTGTCTCCCATGCGGCACGGCACTAGGCGCCACCTGGGATAGCGACCTGCTACATCAAGCTGGTGTGCTGCTCGGCAAAGAATGTCTCGCCAAGGGGGCACATTGCTGGCTGGGTCCTACGATCAATATGCAGCGATCGCCTCTGGGAGGACGCGGGTTTGAATCGTTCGCGGAAGATCCCCATCTTTCGGGGATCCTGGCCAAGTCAATTATCCTGGGCTGCGAGAGTACTGGGGTCATCTCCACGGTCAAGCACTACGTCGGGAATGACCAAGAACATGAGCGACGTGCTGTTGATGTGCTGGTCACTCCGCGAGCACTTCGGGAGATCTACCTGCGACCGTTCCAGATTGTCGCTCGGGACGCCCATCCGGGAGCCTTGATGACTTCGTACAACAAAATTAACGGCAAGCATGTCGTCGAGAATCCCGCCATGTTGGATATTGTCCGCAAAGACTGGAACTGGGATCCTTTGATCATGAGCGATTGGTTAGGGACTTACACCACCATCGACTCGATGAATGCAGGGCTAGATCTTGAGATGCCGGGTCCGACGCGATATCGCAGAAAGTACATTGAGTCAGCCATGCAGGCGCGATTGATCAAACAGTCGACGATCGACAAGCGTGCTCGCAAGGTGCTTGAGTTTGTTGAACGAGCCAGCCGCGGTCCGGTGTCGGCGGAGGAAACTATCCGTGACCTGCCAGAAGACCGCGCGTTGAACCGAACGCTGTGCGCGAACAGTATCGTTCTGCTGAAAAACGAGGACAGTCTGCTACCGTTGCCCAAGACAATCAGGAAGATCGCGCTGATCGGGTCCCATGTGAAGACTCCGGCTATTTCAGGCGGCGGTAGTGCTTCTCTTGAACCATACTATGCTGTCTCTTTATACGATGCAGTCGCCGAAGCCCTTCCTGACGCCGAGATTCTCTATGAAGCGGGCGCATATGCTCACAAGATGCTTCCTGTTATTGATCGAATGCTGAGCAATGCCGTAATCAACTTCTACAATGAGCCACCCGAACAGGAACGTACGGTACTGGCGACAGAACCGGTGGGTAACACTGCGTTTCAGTTGATGGACTACAACGCCCCCGGTCTCGACAGAAGTCTCTTCTGGGCTACTCTAATTGGAGAGTTCACGCCAGATGTTTCTGGACTGTGGGACTTTGGTCTCACTGTGTTCGGTACGGCCACGCTTTTCGTTGATGACGAGATGGTCACTGACAACACCACCCGCCAAACCCGCGGAACGGCCTTTTTCGGCAAGGGAACGGTGCAGGAGGTCCGGTCGAAGCAGCTCACTGCGGGACAGACATACAAGATTCGAATCGAGTTCGGGTCTGCCAACACTAGTCCTATGAAAGCTATCGGCGTGGTCCACTTTGGTGGTGGCGCCGCCCATCTCGGCGCGTGTCTACACATGGACCCGAAGCAGATGGTTGCCAATGCGGTCAAACTTGCTGCTGAGGCGGATTATACAATCGTGTGCACGGGGCTCAATCGAGACTGGGAGTCGGAAGGATTCGACCGTCCGGATATGGACCTTCCTCCTGGCGTTGACGCGCTGATTTCGTCTGTACTTGACGTGGCGGCTGACAGGACTGTCATCGTAAATCAATCCGGAACTCCCGTCACCATGCCCTGGGCGGATCGAGCCAGAGCGATTGTTCAGGCATGGTATGGAGGTAATGAAACCGGTCATGGCATTGCCGATGTTCTCTTTGGAGATGTCAACCCGTGTGGGAAATTGCCTCTTTCCTGGCCGGTGGACGTGAAGCACAACCCAGCGTATCTGAACAGTATGAGCGTAGGGGGCAGGATGCTCTATGGCGAGGATGTGTATATGGGGTATCGATTCTACGAGAAAGTCGGCCGCGAGGTCTTGTTTCCGTTTGGGTACGTTGGTCCTCCCACTGATTATACGCATGCTGACGAAGCAGACATGGTTTATCGTACACGACCTTCAGTGTCTCTCCGGAGGCGTCTGTATATCCGAGAATCTTCTCACCGGACAGTCCACCCACAGCCACAGTTCTAGTCAAGAATATAGGTCCAGTGGCGGGAGCGCAGGTCCTACAGCTTTACATTGCCGCACCCCATTCAGCAACCCCACGCCCTGTCAAGGAACTGCACGGATTCACCAAGGTGTTCCTACAGCCTGGAGAGGAGAAAACTGTCGATATTCACATTGACAAATACGCGACCAGCTTCTGGGACGAGATCGAGGATATGTGGAAGAGCGAAGAGGGCGTCTATCAGGTGCTGATTGGGACTTCGAGTCAGGAGATTGTGTCCCGAGGAGAGTTTAGGGTGGACCAGACGAGACACTGGAGCGGTGTATAGGCGCATCATAGCAATCGTCTACAATCTTAGTCTGCAGACTCTGCACCTGAATATCATGAGCTTGGCACCGGGTAAAACGATGCATTTATCCAAAGCCCAACCCTTGGCAGTCTGAGGGGTCAATCAATTACTGAATAAAGTCATTTCGCCTACCCACTAGGGCCATGACCGTGTTTAATCCGGGGTAAACGTGGGGCATGTGATGATTCTTCGGGCTTGTACCCAACTTTAACCGCAACTTCTCCCTCTCATCGTTGGATTGTCTCAGCGCCCCCGCATGAGGTCTTGGGCCGCTCTTGGCAGGTATGCTGACAGCCTTCCAACATGCTTACTCCAGGATCCCATTGGTGGGGGCATATAACCAGAGTTCCCGTGTCGTGTGTGGGGGTTGCATAGTGCCTTTTCCATCAAGGAGCTGGACTCGAGGTCACACTCTATCAAAAGGGTCATCGCGGCTGAAAACCGTGCGTCCCGAGCAAGACCTCGCCATGACGGATTCTACATATAGCCAGAGAATGCCATCTTCAACCTGACAGAATCAGTTATCATCACGATCAAATACAACATCAATCATCATGGTTGCAGTGAAAAAGCAGCGTGAGGAAGATGTCGCGGAGCCCGTCCTGGCCAACCTGCTGGCCGACGACCATACTCCTTGGTACAAGAAGCCCAATCTGAGGCACTTGTATTTTATCCTGTTCCCTGCATGCATGGGGATTGAGATTACCTCGGGGTTCGACTCGCAGATCATCAATACTGTGCAGATCGTCTACACGTGGAACAAATGTATTCCTGACTCGCTGTGCGTTTTACTAGGAGACTGCTGACATCTCTACAGATTTCGGCCATCCAACCGGAGTTGTTGTCGACGGTAAACCCAAGTATGAGATTGAAGCGAATCTCAAAGGCTTCCTCGGAGCCGCATATTCTCTCGGAGCCATCCTCTCTCTCCCGTTTGTCCCCTGGGTAAACCAGCGCTTCGGGCGACGATGGACGATTATGTTTGGTTCCTGCGTCAGTCTCGTGGGTGCTCTTCTGCAAGGCTTCGCCAACGGAGGTACGTTATCAACCTCGCTCAAATCCACCTGCTGATTCCGCAGTCGGCATGTACATCGTCGCGCGGATCATCCTTGGCTTCGGAATTCCCTTTTGTATCGTTGCCGGATCGTCCCTGCTTGGTGAATTGGGATACCCCAAAGAACGACCCATTCTGACCTCGCTGTTCAATTCTTCGTACTTCATCGGCCAGATCATCGCCGCTGCCGTCGGCTTGGGGACGGTGACCATCGCGACCGACTGGGCCTGGAGAATCCCATCCCTCCTTCAGATTGCTCCTGCAATGGTGCAGATTATCTTCATCTTGTAGGTTCAGTCCATTGTCTCTCGACAGAACTGACGTGGGCAGTCTCCTTCCTGAAAGCCCCCGGTATCTGATCAGTAAAGATCGCCACGAGGAGGCTTTTAACATCCTGACCAAATACCATGCCGAAGGAGATCGCAGTTCGGTCATCGTGCGAGCTGAAATCGCCCAGATCGAACGCACCATCAAGCTCGAACTTGAAGACGCCAAGCAGACGTGGTGGGATATCTTCCGCACCGCTGGTATGCGTCGTCGGCTGTTCATTTCGGCCTTTTTGGGATTGTTCACCCAGTGGTCGGGCAATACCCTGATCTCGTATGTACCACTTAGTATCCTGGTAGGTTTTGCTAACGATGGCTAGATACTATTTGAGTGACCTCCTGGAAATGGTCAACATCACCGACGGCGTAGTCAAGTCGAAGATCAACATCGGAATTGCTTGCTGGGGTCTCATCTGCGGGACGGCGCTGGCGCTGACTGTTCCTCGATTCAAGAGACGACCAATGTACCTCACCTGTGCCTGCTCGTTGCTCTGCGTGTACATCGCCTGGACCATCTCCATGGAACGCTTCATGACGACCCACGCCAGGGCCGCGGCCATCCTGACCATTTTCTTCATTTTCTGCTACTCGCCGGCTTATAACCTCGGCTACAACGCGTTGACATACAGTAAGTTTCGCTCATCTCAAGATAATAGATGCTAACTGGTCAGCTTACCTGGTCGAAATCTTCCCGTACTTTGGTCGCTCGAGAGGTATCTCGTGGTTCCAGTTCTACGGACGAGGCGCGGGTTTCTTTGCCACCTACGTGAACCCCGTCGGCTTGAAGAATATCAGCTGGAAGTGGCTGCTGGTTTACTGCTGCTGGTTGGCTTTCGAGGTGGTGTTTATCTATTTGTTCTTCCCTGAGACGTCGGGCAGGACTCTTGAAGAATTATCCTTTAGTAAGTTGTCAACTCTAGGTGACAAGACGGAACTAAGTTAACTAACGGATACAGTGTTTGAGGGCAAGGAAAAGGCAAATGAAGTGGCTGCAGCTGTTCACAAGCAGCTTGATCAGGGGCATGAGGAGAAGAGGCAGAATGCTCATGTTGAGGTGGCTTAGGCCATGATTGAACCACAATAGTTATATTCAGAATACTGTTCTTGACATGCAATCTAATATCTTGATGGTTAGAAAATTATCCAATGGCAACCGTTCCAGCTGGTGCCAACCCCAAGGCTAGGATCTTGGATCAAAAAAAACAAGAAAAAAAAAAAAATGCAAAAGAGAAATACTAAATCACCAATAAAACGTCAATCATAAGACAGGATTCCCTTCTAACTTATAAGAAACTAACAACAAATAACTACTTGATTAACTAGCCAACGTCTATATATATATCACTTAACTAACCAAAATACTTGCAACACTAGATAAAGAAAGAAGATGACCATAATAACAGCCTATATATAGCCAACGGCAAAGAACATAAACAGCCTGAAAACAATACTATAGACTAACATCCCAACAACAAAACAAAATCTAAAGTATACGATGACACAGTTAGCGGGGCGCCAGAAACGGCCCTCATTGAACCGTCCGTCTGCCGCTTTCCACCGCCTGCCCCATCCCGAAGTCCCACTGCCCCTTGCGGCCTAGCGCCTCCGTTTTGGGGATCGCGCCCATGTTCTCGCCGCTTTTGCGTCCATCGCCTGCCGCCTCATGCCTCCCGCGCGATCTATATAACCCAGTCTACCCTCCCTCGAAAGGCGACGCACTTTCTCTTCCTCTTTCTCCTGCTGCCTGCCTCGCCCCAGTGCACTGCCCCCTTTCCAGGATGCCGCGTTATCCAAACATTGCCCCTTTCCGGTATGGCGCCGTCCGCGTCTCCTCTTTTCTCGCCCCATTCAACGTCGGAGTCGCCGACAGCTCGACCTATTGGTAACTA